>ML289678.1:0-19128 GCA_005239495.1 Nicotiana undulata | reverse complement strand
TTATTATATTTGACTTCGACCGCTTTACACTATTTTAGAAGTGTAATTTGAGCGTATCAGCAGTCTCTCTGAATGTGACCCCTAACCCCACAACCATAACATACTGGACGATCCAGATAACATGGCTTATTATGAAACCTCTCACACTTGGGGCATGGGCCCCTCTGCTGCTGCTGGAACCTCCCACCTGAACAGCCTGGCTGATGGAACCCCCTACTGTCAGAACTGGCCCCAAAACGACCTCCTTGCTGATGATGATGGTGACGACCTGGTGGCGGGGCACTAGCTGATGACTGAGCATGAGACTGAGATGGTCCGTATGACTCTCTCCCCAGGAGTGGTCTCCCACCTCCAAACGAAACCCCAGAGTTGCCCGCTTACCGGGCCCTACTACTAGTTTCTCTCTCCATTCTTATATTCAATTTCCGAGCCTCTGTAGCCTTGGCGAATCCCACAATCTTCCCATAGTTCATATCTGAATGCAGAGAAGCTGTAGCAGCTTCATTAACAACCAAGGGACCAAGGCCCTAAATAAACTGATGAACTTTGGCCTCCATAGTCGACACCATGTGAATAGCATATTTGGATAGGCGCACGAACTCTATGTGGTACTTGCACACACTCCGGTTGCTCTGCTTGAGGACCTCAAACTCTGTAACGTGGGCTGCCCTAGTCTCGACGGGCAAGAAATGATCTATGAAGGCCCCCACAAACTCATCCCATATAGCCGGAGGACTCCCCTCCCCACGGGAATCCTCCCACATCTCGAACCACGAATATGCCGCTCCCTTCAAACGATAGGAAGCTAACTCCACCCCCTCTGTCTCAGTAGCCCTCATAACTCCAAGGGTCTTGTACATCTCGTCGATAAAATCCTGAGGATCAGCCTCTGGGTAAGTACCTGTGAACTCTGGAGGGGCTAACTGAAGAAACTGGTTGACTCTGGAACCTGAAGAATCCCCTTGCTTGCTAGAAGACGAAGGGGCAACATTTGATCTTTGTGCCTGGGAGGCCACTAGCTGTGTCATCATCTTAATAGCTCCCCTAAGGTCCCCATCAGAAATACCGGGACCGGAAGCTGAAGCTGGATCAGGAACATCTGCAGAATCAGCGGGAGGGATCGTAGCACCCTCCCTTGGAGCAGGAATTGGAATAGTCTGGCCAGGAACGGAGGAGTCAGGAAGATTCATAGTCGGGGGATTGTCCTCGCCTGCACCATCAGATTGAGAATTTGTGGCCACACTTCGGGTGGCATTGGCCTCTAGGCCAAGTCGAGCTCTCTTCTTGGATGCCATTTGCTGAAAGATGGAACAGTGCACGAGTGAGAGACAACAACCTCCAATTTCACCACATCGCACGATACAGAATGACAATAAAGGGTATTTTCCTAAATGTCCATGCAGCCCTCTAATTATAGATGTCGTCGACAACACACCGATAAGAAGGGCTCTACTAGACACGGCTCCGAGACATCCTAGGACACTTTTAAAACCTTAGGCTCTGATACTAAGTTTGTCACACCCCAAAACCGAGGGACGGGACCGGCGCCTAACCGAATGAACCCGGTCAAGCGAACCTGATTTGCCTTCCCTACCCAACATGTTTCCTCGTGTTTATAGCATACATTATTCATATGAAATAGCGAGAGAAAATCAAAAGCGTGGGTTCACAATATAAAGTCAATTTTTCCTCTTTTAACGTTTTAACATTAGATCTTACCAAAACATACATACTAAGTACAACATTCCCGATACGGGACCACGATTACGAGTGAATACGACAACTACCCAAAATATGTATATACAACCCACAAAATGTCTACGGAGCCTCTAAGAGTATGAAAAAGAATACATGGACTTGCCGGCAACAAGGCCTCAGCTATACCTCAAAAGAACGACATATACAAAATGAGTCAACATGAACTACACAAGACCCTAAGAGGAAGTGGGGCTTACCAGAACTGCTGAAGGGATGGAGGAAAGGCACCACTATCGGCAATCAGCGCTACCTGCTACAGAATCACCTACATCAATTTAAAGATGTAGCGCCCCCGGCAAAAGGGACGCATGTACCATTGAATAGTACTAGTAAGTATGAACAAACCTACTCTATATAGGGTAACATCAACGTTCAAACTCAAGTAGAGGTATCATACAACAATGCACCGAAGCAAGGGAAAACACAAACAAGAATTTCCACATCCCCCCATCCCGTTTTACCATCGTTTGGATTATGTTCTTTTAAGTTTCATCGTATTATTATTATTACTGATCCACCGTGTCGTTGTCACACGGAGTCTGATCTCTGCCAAATCGGCTAAGCCATCCTAGGTGAGGTCCGAATTTCAATCACATCACATATCACCACCGTGGCTTGGTCACACGGAGTCCGATCTCTGTCTGAATCGGCTAGGCTAACACCGTGGCATGTGCACTACACACGGAGTTCTATCTCTGCCCGGTCGGCTAGGCCATCTCAACTGAAATAGTGAGGACAATAATCATCATCATATCATAATCATATCACAATATTTAGTCATCCATATGTACTGCATGGAGTCCGATCCCATCCAGATCGGATAGGCCTTCTCACCCCTAGGACATTCTCCTGGTCCATTTATGGATATTTTAGATCACTTACATCATCTTTTTACCTTTTTGATCCCAACATATGTCATTTTTTGATTCATCTTTCATATCATTAAAATACTTTGATTCATATTTCACAACAATCTATCCTTTAATCTATATTCCATAACAACCCAATCCATTAATTCATATTTCATATCAGTTCAGCCTCTTATTTCGTATTTCATATCATTACAATCTCTTTACTCACATTTCATATAATCACAACCTTTTTTATTATATTTCATACCATTCCAATCTTTCACATTTACCACACCCATCATATACAAGGATCGCACCCATAGTAGAAGAAGGAACATAATGGTCACAACTCATATACTCAAGTAGCACAACGATATGGTAATAGCATGGAATGACACAGAAGCAAAAAGTTTTCAATTAGGCACATAGAACACATAAATTCCATAGATAATTAACAAGAGAGTCATACCCGGAAAGTGAACACAACGGGTTTATCCTGTGAAGATTAGAGTTAGCCATACATACCTCGAATTGGAATTTCTCCTTAAGTTTCTATCCCAATTCACCGTACCTTCTAGCACCTTCAATCTAATTTACAATGTGACACATTTAAACCTAGGATTAGTAATCATGAATATGACTTGGACTCATGTGGGCATTTTATTGAACGCTATGTGTTCCTTTAGATTACAAGCCCCTTTTTAGTGAAAGATTACTCTAACCTACTTTCCTTTACTATGTTATGGTAGATTAAGTACATGCATGCAAGATTCTCAACTCTCATCTTCAAGAACAACTCCATGTGTGTTCCATTGTAACTAGAATCTGGGAATTAAGGGGAAATGGGGTAGAAACTTACATCTTATGATGAAGAAAATGATGACTACTCGATTAATTCCCGGCCTGAGTAGATATAGAGGATCAATTTGGTGGAGATGGTGACTTTCTATCACTAGAACCTACTCTCACTTCTCTCTATTCTATTCAGATAGTCGTTAAAATGAAGGGGATGGGTGTTTTATTAAGCTAGGGGTCGGGTTTTAAAATTAGAAATTAGAAGCCCCAAAGTAGGTATGCATTCAGAAATGCGATTGCATTCCTATTATGCGGTCCGCATACCTGTCGCATAAGTGGCCCTAAACAGGGCCAAAAAGAGAATCGGGTTGCCCAGGTATGCAACAACTATGCGGTCCGCATACCTGTTATGCGATCGCATAGTGCACCGCATAACTCCCTTTTGCAAAAACATAGGTGCATGAATGCGACAACTATGTGGCCCGCATTTTAGGAAATGCGATCACATTATGGGCCGCATAGATGTCCTCAAAATGGATAGCAACTGTCCAGGTATGCGACCACTATGCGGTCCACATACATGATCTGCGATTGCATAGTGGATCGCAGATCGCGCAATTTTGGAACATTTTATCTTTTAAGTCCTGGGATACATTTCACTCCAAAGGGGTCCGTTTTAAGAACTTCTACAGTTATATCAACATGGGGACCTATCCAGGCATCGTTTTTCATCAGAAATTTTACGGGTCTTTACAGTTATTCATGTCGACAATGTCACTTCCATGGTCAGCAGTTACAGCAACAGGGGACTTGTTAATGTTTTTTAGATTCAAGGCACATCGCGAGGTTTTTCCCTAGGTCACTAGATAACATGCCACAACAGGGTTCTTGTGCCATGGTTATAGCACCTGTTGCTCCACCGCCCGCTCATCCATCTAGAGGCGCGGGTCAGGCTACTAAAGGTGGAGGTCGTGCCATTTGAGGTAGAGGTCAGCTAGCTAGAGGTCGTCTAACAGGTGCAGGTCAGAGTGGTGGGGCCCAGCCCAATTTTTATGCATTCCCAGCTAGGCCTGTGGTAGAGTCAGTTGATGCCGTCATCACAGGTATCGTTACGATTTTCCGTAAGGATACCTTAGTTTTATTTTTTCCGCGCTCTACTTATTCATACGTGTCATCCTATTTTGCTTCTTAGAGTGCTCCTGTCTTTGTGTCCACGCATGTGGAAGATTCTATTGTAGTAGATCGTATTTATCGCTCATGTGTGATTTCTATGGGGAGATATGAGACTAGGGTAGACCTCCTACTTCTTGATATGGTGGACTTTGATGTTATCTTGGGTATAGATTGGATGTCACCTAGTCACACTATTTTGGATTGTCACACTAAGACTATGGCATTATCCATGCCTCGATTAGAGTGGAGAGAGATTCATGACCATTCTACTAGTAGGGTTATTTCTTACGTGAAGGCTCGGCGTATGGTCGAGAAGGGGTGTCTAGCATATTTGGCCTATATCCGTGATCCTAGTGTGGAGGTTCCTTCCATGGATTTAGTACCTATTGTACGCGAGTTCCCCAGAGGTGTTTCCTACAGTTTTGCGGGGGATGCCACCCGTTGGAGATATTAATTTCTGCATTTACTTGGTTCCAGGCACTCAACCCATTTCTACTACACCATACCGTATGGACCTAGTTGAGTTAATGGAATTGAAGGAGAAGTTGCAGGATTTTCTTGTAATGGATTCATTAGACCTAGTGTCTCGCCTTGGGGTGCACCAATGTTGTTTGTGGGGAATAAGGATGGAACGATGACGATGTGTATAGATTATTAGCAGTCGAACAAAGTCACTATCAAGAAGAAGTATACATTGCCGAGGATTGATGACTTATTTGATCAACTTCAGAGTGCCAAAGTGTTTTTGAATATTGATTTGATATCTAGCTACCCTCAATTGAAGATTAGGGCATGGGATGTCCCTAAGACAGCTTTTCATACTCGGTATAGTCACTTTGAGTTATTAGTGATGTCGTTTGGTTTAACTAATGCCCCAGCAACATTTATGGATTTGATGAATCGGTTGTTCAAGCCATATTTGGATTCTTTTGTGATCATTATCATTGATGATATACTAGTTTACCCCGGTAGTCGAGAAGAGCATGAGAACCATATTCAGATCGTACTTCAAACTCTAAGGGATAGTCAGTTGTATGCCAAGTTTTCAAAGTTTGAGTTCTGGTTATACTCGGTTGTCTTTTTGGGTCGTGTTCTATCATCTAAAAGCCATAGGTGGATCCTAAAAAGATTGAGACAGTTCAAAACTAGCCTAGATCCACTTCATTAACAAATATTCGGAGTTTCTCGGGTTTGGTGGGTTATTATCGTCGGTTTGTGGAGGTGTTTTCATCTTTCTCAGCCCTATTGACCAAGTTGACCCTGAAGGGTGCTCTTTTCAGTGTGAGTTGAGGTTTCAGAAAGTCAAGGCTACATTGAATATAGCCCTAGAGTTGGTTTCGCCTACAGGTTAAGGATATTACATCGTATATTGGTATGCATCGCGTATCGGGTGTGGCACGATATTGATGCAGGATGGTAGGGTGATTGCCTACGCGTCTCGGCAGTTGAAGGTTTATGAGAAGAATTACCTTGTTCATGACTTAGAGTTGGCGCCCATTATTCGCGCGCTGATGATCTTGAGGCACTATTTGTACGACATTTGTTATGAGGTCTATACCGACCATCAAAGTGTCCAGCGCCTGTTCAAGCAGAAAGATCTTAATTTATGGCAGCAGAGATGGTTAGAGTTGTTGAAATACTATGATATCACCATATTATATCATTCGAGGAAAGCCAATGTAGTGGTCTATGCATTGAGTAGGAAGGCAGGGAGTATGGGTAGTTTGCATATTTACCGATAGCAGAGATACCACTAGCCATGGATGTTCAGGATTTAGCCAACCGGTTTATGAGATTAGATGTTTCGGACCCCAACATGAAGTCGTGTTCTTTCTTGTGTTGTAGCACATTATTTGTTGTTGGAGCGTATCAAGACTCGCTAGTTTAATGATCTTCACTAGTTGGTGTTGAAGGATACGGTGCATCGAGGTGGTTCCAAGGATGTTGTGATTGACGATGATGGTGTTATGCGGCTTCAAGGCCAAATGTTTGTTTCAAATGTTGATGGGTTGAGAGATCTGATCCTTGAGAAGGAGCAATGTTCGCGCTATTCTATTCACCTAAGTATCACGAAGATGTATCGTGGCTAGAAACAACAATATTGGTGGCGAAGA
This sequence comes from Nicotiana undulata, assembly GCA_005239495.1. NCBI lineage: Eukaryota > Viridiplantae > Streptophyta > Magnoliopsida > Solanales > Solanaceae > Nicotiana > Nicotiana undulata. The sequence goes on along the minus strand of ML289678.1, from coordinate 12,437 downwards.
ATGAATAAAGACACTGTTGCTTATGTATCTTGGTGTTTAAATTATCAACAGGTGAAGTATGAACATCAGAAATGTGGGGGACATACTCAGAGATTGGAGATACCAGAGTGGAAGTGGGAGCGCATCACTATGGATTTTGTTGTAGGCTTGCCACAAGACTTGAAGAAATATGACGCAATTTGGGTTACTCTGGACTGGTTGACTAAGTCCACACAATTCATTCCTGTGGCGGCTACCATTTCTTTAGAAAGGTTGGCTCAGATTTACATTCAAGAGATTATCCACCTACACGACGTGCCCATTTCCATCTCTAACTGAGTCATGGAGTTCACATCTCACTCTAAGCACAATATTTAATCCTCAGACGAACAGACAGATCGAGCACACTATTCTGATCTTGGAGGACATGTTACGTGCTTGTGTTATGTATTTCGGAGGTTTATGTGACCAGTTCTTACCTTTTTCAGAGTTCGCATACAATAATAGTTACCATTCAAGTATTTAGATTGTGTTGTATGAGGACTTTTATGGGAGGCGATGTCGTCCATTAATTGGTTGGTTTGAGTTCGGAGAGGCTAGGTTATTGGGCACTGGTTTTTTCTGTGATGCTATGGAGAAGGTTAAGGTGATCTAGGAAAGATTTTGTACAACTCGGTCTAGGTAGAAGAGTTATACGGACCAGAAGGTTTGGGATGTAGCTTATATGGTGAGAGGGTTTTGCTTAGATTTTCACCTATGAAGGGCGTGATCCGATTTGGGAAGAAGGGAAAGTTGAGTCCTGGGTATATTGGTCCTTTTGAGATCCTTAAGAGAGTTTGTGAGATGGCCTACAGACTTGCATTACCACCCATCCTATCAGGGGTACATCCGAAATTCCATCTTTCCATGCTTCAGAAGTCCCATGAGGACAACTCGCATGTTTTGGACTCCAGCACAATTCAACTTGATGAGAATTTACCATATGAGTGGGAGTCGGTGGCTATTCTAGCTTGGCAGGTTAGAAAGTTGAGATTTAAGAGTTTTCCATCTGTAAAAGTGTAATGGAGAGGTCATCCAATCGAGGTAGCTACGTGGGAGTCCGAGTCTGATATGCGGAGTAGATACCCACACATTTTCACTAGTTCAGGTATACTTTTCTATGCCCATTCGAGAATGGGTGTTCCTTTTATAGGCGGAGAACGTGACGACCTTATTTGGGCATTCCGATACATCTACTAGATCTATTTGATATTTCTCGATTTATGTGCACAACCCGTGTCTTTTCAAAAAGTTTTTACGTAAAATTGAAGAAAATATGATTCGTGGCTTTAAAAACAACTTGAGTTGACTACAATCAATGTTTTGTGTAATGACCTCGGATCTATACTTTTACGATTCCGGTAGGTCCATATTGTGATTTTGGAATTGGGTGTATGCCCGGAATTGAATTCTTAGGTCCGTAGGTTTATAAGATTTATTTTGCCAAAAGTTAACAGTTTGAAAGTTTGGAAATTTCCTAGGTTTCACTGTAGGTTGACTTCAAGGTTATTGAGTTCGGATTTTGATTTTGCAACTATGTATAGGTCTGTTTTTCTAGCTGAAACTTTCATGAAAAATTTGGTACAAATCGAAGTTGGTTTGATAGGATTCGAATGCTTTGTTGTGATTTTAGAGGTTCTTGAGTTTTCTTTGAAATTTCATGCATTTGATGTCTGATTCATAGTTCTATATGTTATTTTGATATTTGGAATGTGCGAGCGAGTTCGTATGATGTTCTTACACTTGGGTGCATGTTTGATTTGGTGGCTGAGGGGCTCAGATGAGTTTCAGATAGGCTACAGACCATTTCGGACTTAGAAGATTGCTGGTTTTCAGCAGTTTCTAGTGTTTGGTGCTTCGTGCTTCGCGATTGCGAAGGGGAGTTTGGGGTTGGGGAAGATTTTTTCTTCACGAATGCGAGGATCTGTTCGCGAACGCGAAGTAGAGAGGGGGATTACCCTTCAAGAACGCGAAGCTTTGTGGGGATCAAAGGGAAGGTCAAGTGTTACTCTTCGCGAGTGCGGGCCTTGGCTCCCGAATGCGAAGGCATGTGGGAACTAAGCCTTCGCGAACGAGTAAGCCTTTTGGCTGCTGCTTTTCACAAACGCATCAGGTTCTTCAGGAACATGAAAAACACTTGATGCCCAAGTATTAAAACATCTAAAAGTCGGGGTTTGAACCATTTTGAAGTTAGAGCTCTCTAAAGCCGATTTTGAAGAAATTTTTCATCACAGCTTCATTGGTTAGTAAATTTAACTTATTTTGTTGAATTCCATAAACATCGTTTGATTTGAACCTATAATCTATGATCTTTCATGGTAGAAATTAGGAATTTTGTAAAATTAATATTTAGAACTCAAATAAAGGTTGGATTTCGAAACAAATCACAAAACCGGGCTCGAGAGTGAATGGGCAATTGAGTTTTGGTCCAAACCTCGGATTTTTACCAAGTGGGCCCGGGGTTGACTTTTGTTTTCTTTTTCTAAATTCATTAAAGATTGAATGTTTTTCACTCGTGGGTAGTTTCTAAAGCCTATTTTGAATTATTTGAACTATATTTGGCTAGATTTGATTGGTTTCGAGGCTAATTCTAAAGGAAAAGTCGCGGTTGAGCATTGGTTTGATTGTAGAGTGAGGTAAGTATCGTGGTTAACTTTGACTTGAGGGACTAGGACTTGTTGGTCTATTTGCAACAAGAATTATGTGTGGAAATGACGTATATGTAAGGTGACGAGTATATATACATTGTTATTGGGTTAAAGCATGCGGGTGGAAATTATTCTATTGTATTATGTTATTTTCATGACTTTTTTTCCATGCCGTAGCTAGATTATTACTTCTTTAATTGTTCGCCTTCTTATTTATTTATTATTTTGGAGTTGTTGGAATTTTGATAGTTAAGATGAATTATCATTACACTATGATTAGTGAAATAACTTCCTACCTTGTTTTGCTATTTTGAATTAATGTTGTTACTTGGTGAGGAAGAGTGAAAAGCACGAAGGGTGTTGTTGTGCCTTATTTTCATACAATATCAATTATTTGAGAGATGGTGAGGATTAAAGCACGAAGGGTGATGCCGTGCATTTGATTCTTATTACTCCCTCTGTTCCAATTTATGTGAACCTATTTCCTTTTTGGTCTGTTCCAAAAAGAATGACCCCTTTCTAAATTTAGAAATAATTTTGGTTAAACTTACAATTCTACTCTTAGTGAGAAGCTTTTATAACCACACAAATACTCTGGGGAACTTTTTGAATTGTTTAGGACCACAAATTCTAAAAGTCTTCATTTTTTCTTATGTTTCGTGCCCAGTCAAACATGTTCACATAAATTGGAACATAGGGAGTATCATTTATCACATCATTTGAGGTTGAGAGTAAAAGCACGAAGGGTAATGTTGTGCCATTTCATGTATGATATTCTATGGTGACGACGAGAGTTAAATACGAAGGGTGATGCCATACAATTGTTGATTTAATTGCTTTACTTGGTTTCCGGATTGATGATTTAATTGGTTTCATTATTATCATTTTCGGAAAAAGGTCATTCGGTGGCTTTGTACTTGTTGTTCTTATCGTACTCCCCCTTTTACATGTCCCCTCTCAGTTAACATCTTAATTGTTCTACTTGTTTTTTTGTTGATTTATGTATATACTTGTACAATATTTACGTAGGTGCCTTGTCACAACCTCGTCACTACCTCGTCGAGGTTAGGCTCGACACATACAGAGTATATTGGATCGGTTGTACTCATGCTATATTTTTGCACTTCTTGTGTAGATAGTGGTGTTGATCCCAACAACGCCTAGTGGTGTTTGTGCTCGAATTCAGCTGTATTCGAGACTTGAGGTATAACCGCACGACGTTCGCAGCCCTGAAGTCCCCTTTATTTATCTAGTTTACTATTTATTTAGATTCAAACAGTTGTATTTTGTTTCACCGTCTATGTAGTATTTTAGCTACTCATGTACTTGTGACTCCAGATGTCTGGGAATAGTTAGCATTGCATTATTTCTATCAACACTGTGTTAAATTCTGAGTTTATTTATTGTTAAATATCATTAATTTTCTTTAATTGTAAAACATTGGTTAATTAATTTAATAACGTTGGGTTTCTAGCAAGTAGATGTTAGGTGTCATCACTGTCCGAGGTTAAGAATTCTGGATTGTGATATAGGCTTTCATCTCCAAGTTCCATTTTCGACTAAACCAGACCTCCATGCACCTCTAAACTCTCTCTAAGCATATTCTAAAGGTCATAATTCAAGGTCAAACCACCTAAGTTCTTCATTAAAAGTATTGTAGAAGTGGTGGAGATCACTTATACGATGTGGTTGATAAGTTTTGAGTTCTTTCAAGTTGAAGGAGAGTTGTTCTTGGAGTTTTTCTTGTTGTTTAAAGGTAATCTCCTCTTCTCCTACATGAGTTTGATCATATATAAGCCCTGGCTAAGTTGTTTGGTTGAGATGTTGCAAGATAGCACTTGAAAGTTATTTGTGATGTTCTTGAGATGTGTTGGGATGTTTGATGTTGTTTTTATGATGGATATAAGGCTGGAAATTGTGTGAATATGGTTGTTTATTTACTAGACATATTTTATGTTTTAATCATTTTAGTTGTTATAAGTTGTAAGCTGAAGAGTTGATTATGAAAGTGACTTGTTGAGTATATTAATTTTATTGTATAAAATATTGAGATTGTTCTTGTTATGTATTGTTGTTGAAGGTGTTGCTGAGTTATAGTTATTAATATATGAAGGTATTACAAGGTAAAATCCCTCTTTCTCTCTATGTATATAGACATGTTGTTGTTGTGGTTATAATCATTTTAAGATGGAAGTAATATATGAATAGTGTATTTTAGTCGTTTATTGTGTTGGGTGGGTTTGTTGAGCTGATTTAGTTGTTTTAAGTGGCTGGACATTGTTGGAGTAGCTTTTTGTTGTTGTCATTGATATACGTTTTGTAGGAAAGAAAATATTGGAGAAGTATGTTAATAATCGTAGCCGAGCTTCGCGCTCGTTGTATCGTTATTTGGGTTGTAAAACTTATTATAGGAGTTGCGGGTTGTGTTGTTGTGATACCTTGCCTATGTTAGGTGTGACAGAACTAAGAAGAGGGGATAATGTTATCTGTTTCATTGTAGGATAGGTTACCTTCCGTTATGTGATTAAGAGAATTGTTTGTATAGTTGACAATAATATAAGTCTTGTTGTTGCATAGGCCGTGAAGAAAATACTAGTTGTGTAACGACTCGGCCGGTCATTTTGAGATTATTAGCCCCGATCCCCTATTTACTTCTTTTCCCGTGTCTTTTCCTACTTATGTGACTTGTCAGGTTGTTCTACTTGTGGTTTCGGAGTGATTTGGGACATTTAGTCCGTAAAACGGAAGCTTAAGTTCTAGGATTTTGACCGTAGTTGGAACTGTGTAAATACGACTCCGGAATGGAGTTTCATAAGTTACGTTAGATCCATTGAGTGATATTGGTCTTAGGAGCCTATCTGGATTGTGAATTAGAGTTCTGTAGCTGAATTAGGCTTGAGATAGCTAAAGTTGAATATTTGAGTAGTTTGACCAAAAGTGGACTTTTTGATATCGGGTTCGGATTCCGATTTTGGAAGTTGGAGTAGATCCGTACTGTCAATTATGAGTTGTGTGCAAAATTTGATGTCAATCAGACATGATTTGATAGGTTTCGACGTCGGTTGTAGAAGTTTGAAGTTTCAAAGTTCATTAAGTTTGAATTAGAGGGTGCTTCGTGTTTTTAGTATTGTTTGACGTGATTCAAAGGCTTGACTAAGTTCGTATGATATTTTAGGACTTTTTGGTATGTTTGGTTGGGGTCCCAGGGGCCTCAGGCGAGTTTCGAATGCTTAACGGATCGAAATTGTACTTGTGTGAATTGCTGAAGCTTTCAAGCTTCTGGTGTCATCGCACCTGCGGTGGGGTTGGCCACAGGTGCGGACTCGCACATGCGAGCGGATGAGCGCAGGTGCAATTTGGAGAATCCTTGATTATGGGCGTAGGGTAGAGGTTAGGACCGCAAAAGCAGAGTCGCTTCTACGGAAGATGGAATACAGAAGCGGAAAGCCTGGGAACTTGAGGATTGTAGAGGTGGAAATTTATCTGCAGGAGCGGGCGCGCAGGTGTGGCCCATCGCTCGTAGAATAAATGTTTTGGACTTAAGTGAAGTCCGCACCTGCAAGGGTTGTTTCGCAGATGCGGTGACTCCCTCGTAGAAGCAAAATCCCTTGGCAGAAAAGAGGGATTTCGAGGGTTTTATCCCATTTTCAATTTGGGGACTCTAAGAGCTCGGATTGAGGCGATAACTCAAGGGGTTTTCAAAGCAAGATTTAGGGTAATGATTCATAACTCGTTTATGGTTATATTTCATTAATCTATAGTTGATTTCATCATTTAGTTAATCAATTCGGTTGAGATATTGGGGAAAAAGTTGGAAAGTTCTTCAACTATGTTTTTGAATTTTGATTCGGTTTTGATATCGGATTTGGATAATTTTGGTACTAGTGAACTCGTGAGTGAAGGGTTGTTCATATTTTGTGACTTTTACCCGATTCCGAGACGTGGGCCCGGGTCAACGTTTTGGGGCGGTTTTCTAATTTCTTGCCTAATCCTTGATCTCATTAATTAGATTAGTTTCTTATAGTTATATTTATGGTATTTAACTGCTTTTGGCTAGATTTGGTCCATTCGGAGTCGGAAAATCGTGGAAAAGGCATTCTTTCTGATTGATTGAGTTTGGTTCGAGGTACGTGGCTTGCCTAACCTTCTGAGAGGAAATCCCCTTAGGATTTGGTACTATTGTGATACTTCTATGATATGTGACCACCGTGTACGCGAGGTGACTAGTGCGTACACAGGCTAATTGTGGTAAAATCCAATTTTTCACAGAGTAGTAGTTTGTTACACCTTACTTGAGTTATACTAGCATGTGTAGTTATCCTGTTTAGCCTAGATTCGCATGTCTACATGTCCTAAATGCTTATTTGAACTTTGTGCAGCATGTTTAGTTGAATTCCTTCCTTTACTTGATTTGTATCAACTTTAGCTGTAGAATTCTAGTTGTTAATTGTTTTATCCACCGATTTTAGTTGTGTGTTTAGTTTTGGAACTACGAGGCACTACCTCGGGAGATCCCCCAGCATATTTACTTGTGGGACTACGAGGCGGTACCTCATGAGATCCCCCTACATATTTACTTTTGAGACTACGAGGCGGTACCTCGGGAGATATCCTCACATATTTACTTTTGGTGCTTCGAGACGGTATCTCGGGAGATCCCCTGTTCAGTATTTACTTTTGGGACCACGAGACGGTATCTCGGGACTGCCCCTTGTTGTTATCTCATTATGTCGCGTTGTTATTTCTCTGTGAATTATTTCTGTTAAATTCTCCATTTTGCCTTCATTTTATTATATCATCTCTCTTATTATTATATTCCGGTAGGGCGTGGACCTGACCTCGTCACTACTCTACCGAGGTTAGGATTTCCACTTATTGGGTACCATTATGGTGTACTCATGCTACTCTTCTGCACATTTTTTGTGTGCAGATCCTGGTGCTTCTTATCAGCCCCGCTATTAGCTGAGAGTTCTTGTTGTTGTACAGAGACTTCAAGGTACATCTGTTGCATCTTCCGACCTCAGAGTCCCCTTCTATTCCCTCATTTCCGTACTTTACTTGGATTCTGGTGTATAGAGATACTAGTTTTTCTTCTATAGCTTGTGACTTATGACTACCGGGTTTTGGGAAAATATTGTGTATATTCGAGTGTTGGGTTTTGTACATGTCGAGCACCATCTTATCAGTTATTTATTATTCTTTCACAGTTTAGTTGTTAATTTTACTTTGATTTCTGTTTTTCCACAATTTGGTAGTCTTACCTAGTCGTAGAGACTAGGTGCCGTCACGACGTCATACGGAGGGAATATTTGGGTCGTGACAAGTTGGTATCAGAGCTCTAGGTTCATAGGTGTCTGGAGTCACAAGCCGGTTTATTAGAGTCTCGCGAATCGGTACCGAGACGTTTGTACTTATCTTCGAGAGGCTATGGAGTTGTTAGGAAAACAATTACACTTCTTTGATTCATTGTCGTGCGAAATTGTGGACTTCTATCTTCTATTCTCTCACATATGGTGAGGACACGTATAGGAGGATCTGATGGCCATGCACCCACGCCCCCTGCTAGAGCCGCGAGAAGCCAGTGCCAAGGTAGAGACTGAGGACGTCCACGTGGTGCAGCCAGAGCACTCGCACGAGCTGCTACACAAAAGCCCCTAATAGCTTCAGCTGGAGGGCAGGCACCTGAGGTACCTGTTGTTGCACCAGCCTTCCAGGAGACTCTAGCCCTGTTTCTGAGCATGTTCAACACCTTGGCTCAGATTGGATTGATTCCACTAGCTCCTACCATATCTCAGGCCGGGGGAGGAGCACAAACTCACATTATTCGTACCCCAAAGAAGCGGGGGAGAAGCACAAACTCACGTCGATCGTACCCCAGAGCAGCGGGTTTAGGTCGACTAAGTTCCAGAGATTATATCGATACAGTCGATAGCTGCAGTTCAGCCCGAGGCTAGTGCCACAATTTCTGAGGCGGAGCAGCTAAGATTTGAGAGGTACAAGAAGTACCACCCTCCTACCTTCAGTGGATTGGCGTTAGATGATGCCCAGGGTTTTCTGGAGGATTGTCACCATATTCTCCGTACTACGGGTGTATCGGATTCGAGTGAGGTTTCTTTACTACATTCCAGCTTAGAGGAGCAGCCTATCACTGGTGGCGTGCTTATGAGCTGGGTAGTCCGGCTGAAGCAGCTTCACTTAAATGGAATCAATTCTCGGTCATGTTCTTGAGGGAGTATGTTTCCCAGATTCGTAGAGATGCATGGGGTGCGGAGTTTGAGTAGTTGCTCTAAGTGCTATGACTGTGTCAGAATATACAGTTCGCTTCAGTGATTTGGCCTGACATGCACCAGCCTTAGTTGACACAATTCGAGAGATGGTTTGTCGGTTTATCGAGGGACTCCACCCCAGTATCACGCTTAGAATGGCCCGGGAGTTGGAGATGGATATTTCTGACCAACAGGTTGTGAGTATTGCTAGGAGATTGGGGGTATGCTTGCTCAGGAGAGAGAGGAGAGGAAGGCCAAGAGGTCTCGAGAGTCTGGCACTTATAGTGGTACTCGTGCCCCAACTGCAGTTCGTCATGGTAGGGGCTATGTGAGTCGCCCCATTCATTCAGCTCTTCTGGACACCAGTGGTATTCCGCCTAGGCCGAAGAGCCTTATTATGCACCACCAGTATCTAGTGCACCTCCTGCATAGGGTGCTTTTAGCGGTCAGTCTAGCCGACCTGGCCCGAGACAGTCACAACAGCCATGTACTCCGAGAGCTTGTGTTGAGTGTGGCGACACTCGCCATATGATAAGGGATTTCCCTATACTTAGGACGGGTGCATCTCCACAGACTTCTAAGGCACCGCGTGCTCCACCGGGTCCGCAGGCTATGATTATAGCACCATCTACTACTTCACCTACTCAGCCAGCTCGAGGTGGAGGTCAGGGAGGTCGAGGTCTCCCTAGAGGGGGAGGCCAGTCCAGATATTATGCTCTTCCCCCTCGCACAGAACGAGTTGCTTCCGACTATGTCAATACAGGTATTGTTTCGATCTGTCATAGAGATGCATTGGTTTTATTTGATCCGGGCTCCACTTATTCCTATGTGTCCTCTTATTTTGCCCCGTATTTGGCTGTATCTTGTGATTTCTCCTGTTTATGTGTATACACCTGTGGGAGATTCTATTGTTGTTGACCGTGTGTATCGGTCACTTTTGGTTATTCTTAGTGGTTTTGAGACCAGAGTTGGCTTGTTATTGCTCAGTATGGTAGACTTTGATATTATTTTGGGCATGGACTAGTTGTCCCCCCATTATGCTATTCTTGATTGCCACGCTAAGACCGTGACGCTGGCTATGCCGGGATTACCGTGATGAGAGTGGAGAGGTACCTTAGAGTATACTCCCGGTAGAGTTATTTCATTGCTTAAAGCTCAACGAATGGTTGAGAAGGGGTGTGACGCGTATCTAGATTAAGTGAGAGATGTCAGTATTGATACCCCTACATTTGAGTCAGTCCCAGTAGTGAGGGATTTTCCAGATGTATTTCCAGCTGATCTTCTGCGTATGCCGCCTGACAGAGATATTGACTTTGGCATTGATTTGTTGCTGGGAAATCAGCCCATTTCTGTTCCTCCATATCGTATGGCTCCTTGATACGCTCAATTTACACCTTAAAAGAGTGTAAGCGATCGTTGTCAAATATAGTAACCCAACAAGGTTGGGGTCGAATCCCACAGAGAACAATATGAGGGCGTTTAGGAATGCTAGAGAATTATCACTTATCGCGCAGTGCCAAACAAATATGATTTTGGGTTTTTGATAATTGTTTATAACTAAATGCGAAAATATAAACTAACCTAGAAAGCAATTAAAATGATCGATGGCAACAAGTATCGATGCTTCGGGTATTACACTCGAGTAACGATCCAATGTATTTCACGATTTTACAAATATGAGCGGGTAATGTTAATTAGCCACGGATAACATTTCTTAATTAGCTTTTCCCAAAGACTAACAAGACTTCCTAATTGAATTATCCCTAACCCAATTAGGAGATTAAGCACTTCCGAGTTTGGCTACAAGTAGTTCAATCCTATCCCTAGGTAGAATCTATAAAATGAGGGTTAAATCCTCAAGTTCTTGTTAATTAATCTTTCCCAACCCCAACTAATCTCTTCCAAAATTAATTCGGAATTAACGGGCGAGTCCTAGGGTTAGCTAATCCCTTTGGAAACATTAAAGAACAAGAATAATTAAAATAACAAACACCCACTTCACAAATATATGAAAATCATTCAATACATAAGCACAACAAGGTATTTAATCCACACTTTAAATATGAATATTCCCATAAACCATATTCAAGTGTTGGAAAAATACTACACACTTAGATATTCAATACAAAACAAGGAAATGAAGAAATAAACATAAATGGGTAAGAAATACTTAACCACAATGGTGAAATCTTCAAGACCCAAGTGTGTGTGCAAATCCCTAGCTTCAAAACTTGTTGTTCTCTACTCAAAATATATTTACAAGGCTGAAGAAATGCCCAAAAATCGATCTCTAATCGATCTCCAATCGATGCCTAAGATGTTGCCAAGGTATGTTTTTTATAGAGGGCCAAAAATTCGAGTGAAAAGTGGACAAAAACACCCCTGTCAGGCTTATATGCGAACGCATCCCTGTCGCATATCAGGGATGCGATTCGCATCTTCACTCTTTCCGTCGCACATCAAAACCCTAGGTCCCAGAGGGTCGTCGCATTTGAGATATGCGGTCCGCATTAGTGATATGCGATCGCATTCGTGCGTCGCATTTACAATGTAGCTTCAGGCATCAGATGGTGATGCGACTCAAATGCGAACCGCATTTGAGATATGCGATTGCATATTTGGCCGCATTTCACTCATTAAACTCGACTCAACTTTCTGTTGTGGTATGCGATCTCTGGGCTCGAAATGCGATTCGCATGTTGCATATGCGATCGCATTCGGCCATTGCTCCCCTCTTTTCTCTTCTTTACTCTCTTTTGCTCAATTTCACTCCAATTTGACCTTAACCACTTCATGGCATCATTTTCCTACAAATAGAGCAATTATACACTGATAGTAACCTCAAATATCCGTTGAGAAACACAAAATCTACTGAAAAGAGGCCAAAATGAGTGGTAAAATTGCCACTCATCAACACCCCCAACTTAGAGCTTTTGCTTGCCCTCAAGAAAATCAAAACTAATAACCCAATGAGGTTCTACCCTTTTAGACGCAAGTTTCATTGCTCATATTCACAATTTACATTTNAATCGAATTACACCCTCATTTACAAACAAATTTAAGAAGTGCACGGGTTTTTCAAAAACAATAAAGTGATAAATAAAAGCCTCAAGGAGTGACTCAACAACACTAATCTACTATACATGCTCGACTCATTTATATCTATTTATTTCACCATCCAATCCTAGTTCATTTGCCCTCACAAGAACGAAAGAAAGTCCCAACTCACAATATTTACAATATCAACAACAAGGGACATATTTACAAAGTCACTCACACTCACAAAAACGTTCAAGTGCTACAAACAATCATACCATAGGCTTGCCCTTATTTTAATTCATAGCATATTCAAGAATATTCAGTTGGAGATCCCATAAGGACTTTATAAGCTTGTAACGTAGGTTTGGGGAAAGGTAGGATACACATTTGGGAAATGGCTACACCCTCCTTGAACACTACTCACATTGTTTTTTTTTTTTGTTTGCACTTTGTGTCAATTCAAACT
>ML289677.1:0-24754 GCA_005239495.1 Nicotiana undulata | reverse complement strand
TTCGTCTGTTCGTCCGTCAGCTGATAGGTACTGATCGCGGCGTCGCCCCACACGGTGAGCTGTTTTTTGGCGTTTTCCTGATAGCACCTCTGGAGCCTCCTAGTTTCATTTTGCTCAGTCTTTTGTTCCAGATTGCGGCTTGTATATTTTGTATAAGTATTTCTGCTGTTGTATCTATGTAGCCGCCCGTTGACACTGTGACACTAGTCCTGGCACACACTTGTTGTAGTTGTCGGGGTTGTACATATATTGGGCCTAGCTGTGGTTCAGCTTGTTTCTACGGCCTTACCCCATATTGTTATTGTATTCCGCATTTTTATTGTGATTGTTGTTCGTTGGCTCGCCTAATCTCGCCGTTAGGCGCCATCACGACCTGGACCGATTTTGGGTCGTGACACTAACCTTGATGAGGTAGTGACGAGGCTATGGCAGGGCAATTATAATAACCTGTATATAGTGTTTAATAAAGCAAAAAGGAAATACTAAACTAAATAAACAATAACTTGCAGTAAATAATTAAGTAACTCAGCTATCTTTCCAAATCTCAACTATAACCAATCTTTACGAAAAATTCCAAGTTACAACTTAAATAACGATGAGAGCAAAATATGGGAACAACAAAATAAAACAGTGAGTATTCCAGTCTTTATCATATAACCAGTAAAACATGAATATTCTCCCTTATTACTCCTTGTATCGGCGTGCACCCCGATCCCACCTGCCCACCCTTATTTCTCCTCAATATATCACCCTTATTCCTCCTGTTGCGACATGCAACCCGATCCCACATGTCCTCTCTTATTCCTCCTTATTGCGGCGTGCAACCCGCTCCCACCAAACAGTCATATTTCATCATTTATAATAAAGGGTTCACAATTTAGATCAAAATACGTCACATCATTTATATCTCAAATAATGTAACGTAAAGCTGTACAATTAAGAAACTTCACCAATTATTACAACACAACGAAACCAACCGAAATGTATCATGAAATACTGACTACCAGCTCAACCATTAATGTACCACAATGAAGCTAAGGAACAATTTAACACTTTTAAATAAGTGAAACAATATCTAGCCAACAAGTAGACATGGAGGCTTCAATAATCATGAAACAATTAAGACAGGAATATAATAAATTGGGAACGACGATGGGAACATGTCAAACAGATAATTTGGTGGCACGTAGGTACTCGTCACCTCACCTATACACCAAACACATGAAATTTCACATAGCATTTAAGTAGGGGATTCCTAATCCCTCAAGTCAAAGTTAGACCAAACACTTACCTCAATTTCGTAGGCCACTCACTGCTCAATTACATCTTTTCCTTTTGAATTCACCTCCAACACACTCGTATCTAATCATAATTGGTTCAATATCATTAATTAGTGCTAAAGGAACTAACTTTAATGCAAAATTATGGTTTTCCTGAGTTTTCCTATCAAAGACAAAAATCGACCTTAGCCCCACTTGGTCCAAACTCGAGGTTCGGACCAAAATCCGTTTACCCATTCTCCCCCGAGCTCGGATATACAATTGGTTTTGGAATCAGACCTCTATTCGAAGTCTAAATTCCATAATTTCGAAATTCCTAAGTTCTACCCAAAAATCCCTAATTCTACCATGAAATATCTAGATTCTAGGTTGAAATCTTGTTAAAGGTTGCAAGAGATTGAAAGGAATTAGTTAGGAATCACTTATCTACGATTAGGAGAAGTTTGGGCCTTTGGAAAATCGCCTATGGAGGTTTAAGGTTCAAGAGAATTGAAAAATGGATGAAAATCCCGTCTAAGTCCCAAATTAACAGGCTGCAGATGTCGCAATTGCGAATGGAGCTTTGCATTTGCGAAGCTCGCAAATCCGAAACGGGTATTGAAATTGTGAACCCTTCGCATTTCTGCTGCCTTTGCATTTGCGACTAAAATATCGCATTTGCGACTTCTGGGGCCATCACATTTGCGGGCAGTGTTTCGAATTTGTGAGGTTGGCCTTCCCAGGCCTCTTCGCATTTGTAATAAAATATTTCGCATTTCCCAGGCCTGCCAAGCTCGCATTTGGCGAAGCCTAATCTCACATTTGAAAGATCAGAGGCCTGCACCAGACACCTGATGCATCAGCTTTGTTTTCTAAGTTTTAAACACTCTGTAGCCTATCCGAAAATCACCCGAGCCCTCGGGACTCCAACCAAACATGCACGCAAGTCTAAAAACATCATACGTACTTGCTCGTGAGATCAAATCACAAAAATAACACCTAAATCTACGAATTTAACTTCAAAACTCATGATTTTTTCAAGAACACTTCAAATTCACTATTTTCTCAACTGGTCGTCCGAATCACGTCAAATGAACTCCGATTTCCACCAAATTTCACAGATAGTACTTAAACATTATAACAAACTTTTACGGGGCTCCGAAACCAAAATATGTTCCCGATACACTCAAGCCCCATATTTTACTGTGGACCTCCCAGGACAGTCAAAACGCGGACCAAAGCCAACCAAAAATCAAAATTTTAACTCTAAATATTATTATTTATTATATTTTCACATAAAGGCTTTCCGGATTCATGCCCAGAATGCACACTCAAAATGAGGTAATTAAAAGAAATCTTTTTAAGGCTGATGAGCCCGGAATGGAGTCTTAATTTATAAGATGACCTTTTGGGTTATCACACTGGGCCATATATTGTCTACATACTTTCAATACCATATTGTGAGTCCGATTTTGTCTGGATTTTATCTGTTTACACTTTCCCTAAAAAACAAGGGTTTACCGGATTTCTCTCTTAAATCGATTTTGAACTGATTTGCATGTTTTCTTTCCTTATTTGTTGTTTAGTTTATTTCGTTTCCTTGTATGTTAATTTAATCCTTACTGCTATAAAACCCTCCCCATTTCCCCTCTTGGGACGGACTTTAATCGATATTTTTCTTCACTAAATTTGGGGTTTCTGCTATTCTCTTGTCATGTATTCTGTTTTGGCTGGCTCAAAGCCAAGGCCATTAAAACGTTGTTATCCAACATGTTTTTGGTGTGAGCATTGCCCGGAGTTCAAAGAAGCTCTTGGGAACTTTGACGCATTGAGATTCAGGGCTTTTGTGGAAGTTTATTCTTTACTGTTCTTCGTTTAGCTGGTGAGTTACTTGACTTTGTAATTTTATTCCTATGTATCTGTGATTTGCATATGTTTTCACTGCTGAAGTTTGTTAGCTTAATGTGTTTCCTGGGATGTTTTGTGTGGAATTCTGTTTGCTTTACTTCAAATTTTAGGTCTCTTTAACTTTTAGCTTCATGATGTTGATAGTTTGAAGCATGCCTAAAGTTGGTTATATTAAATTAGATATTTTTCAAGTTTGACTAGCCATTGTGTTAAAAATTACTACTGTTTAGGACCTTTACAATTGTTAGCATCTCTTTGGTGTTTAATTTTGCCTTAGGCTATCAATCATATTATTCGAACATACTTTACCTACATAATTTGTGCTCTCTTTAGTTAGCTAGTCAATTGTATTCAAGACATGAATTTTTACACTCACTATATGACACAAGTCTATTTTCCTATCCTATTATGCATTTCTGTGGTGATAGCTTACCTATATAGCATGTTTTGATCATGTTCTCTATCAGTATGCCCTTTAGCATGTTTTTACTCCCTGATTCACCAGTAGTTGTTGTTGATACCCAATTTTTCCATATAATATTTTTTCAAATGCATATATGCCTTCAAAACTATGCATTAGCATCAATTGATATTTTTCATAATTTCTACATTTTTATATTAATTTATCCCAGTATTTTATTTTTATAAATAATTACAAAATTGCTTCACAAATGACTCTACAATATTTCATGATTTAATTTTGCTATTTATAGCCGTATTAAGCTTAAATTATTTGCACAAATAGCCACATTTACATTTTTTGTGTTACAATTGCAATAACTTTGCAATTATAGCCCATGCATACATTATTGCATTATTTTACCAGAAAACGGCTCATTGTATTTTTAAAATATTGAGTAATTATTTTAAAACATTTCTATGCATGAAAATTATTTTTATAATTTGTTAATTATTTTATGAATTATTTTTTATCAATTATTTGGGTATTTAACAAATAACCCCTTTTATTTTATGACCTAACCTCTTCAAAACCAGCCCAAACCCCTTTATATTAACCCAAAAGCCAGCCCAAACCCCCTTAGGCCCAAATCTGCCTACCCTGACCCAATAAGCCCCGTTCAATCGTGGTCGTTGATCATTTTGATCAGCGGTCCACGATAGCCCTTACCATAATTAATCCCAAAATTCCCTAAACCCCTCTCATTCCCTCCAACCCCGCCGTCATCGTTTCCCCTTCCTCTCTCAACTCTCTCTCAACCTAACCCCAACCCTAATCGCCGTCACCGATGTAACCCCCCTCCTATGGTGCTCTTACGTCTTCTTCGACCATCACTGGTCTCCCACACTCCATGGCTCTTTGATTTCATGAGTCCTTGAGAAGATCTGAAGGAACTCCAACTGGTTCTAGTTTGAAACTTTGTTTACCGGCCTGTCTCTCAGGCTATTTTTCATTTTTAAGTAATAATCTCTCCTTGTTTTTGTAATGAATCTATGGGTTCTTGACCTATTCTCTCATCTCTACTATTTTTCTGAAAACCCTAGCTCTATATTGTCAATTGATGATTCAAATGTTATTAAGTGTTTTCCTTCAAAAACCCCTTGTTTTAATTGATCATTTCGATTTTAGTTGTTCTTTCTAAAACTGAGGTTCATTCTAGATTTTTCTTCAACGGTTTTTATAAGTTCTCAATGTTTAGTTAATTGTTTCTTCATCGTCTTGATTGATTTTTGCATGAGTGTTCAAACCCTAGTCGATTATGTGATATACTGGTTTCTTCAATTTTTATTTCGATATTATGGGTATTTCTATGATACCAGTTGTATAAGTTTGCTCTATCTATTGGACTTAAACATTTTTTCTTGTTAAATCCAGTATTTTGTGGTTTTGCCCTAATTAATCTCTGTTAGGGTTCGAACCTGCTTTTCTTACTGAACTCTGTGAGGCCTTACTTGGTTGATTTATATGTAAAGAGTTTGAGTAATTCTTTCCCCAAAAATCAGTATTCTTTTGGATATTCTTACTGATTATTGCCTATTATTTTGCCCTATTAACATATGTGTGCACATATCTTACTTGTTTGCTTACTTGTAACTTTAATTGGTCACTCCTGTCTTAATTAGTTGTCCGTATGATTTTGGGATCTCTATTGATTCCTTATTTGGTATGATTTGGATTCTTTGCCTTAATTAAACCCCCATGTTGTTACCGTTAATCAATTACCCCAAATTAAGGGGTTTATTCCGAACCCCCTTTATGTGATTTGATTTTGTAATTCTGTGATTGTCCTTAATTGACTGACTTCTGATTCCTTTACCTTATTTTTTCTACTCTCTAAGTGATATATATATACACTCTTATTTTACCTCTAAAAAAACACGAACATTAGTTCAAGAACACACACACACACACACGAATTATCTCTCTTCTCTCCCTTTCTGTTACTTATGCTATTTTCTTGTGTAGCCGGCTGAAAGTCAAGGCTAGACTGTGGAACTCTACTTGCTTTACATTCTGCACTTTTCTTCCTTAACTGGTATGTTTCTAGTTCAATTCTGAAATTCAAGTCTTTGTTACTCCATTTCTGTTAATCCATGTCTTCTTCTGCACTAATTTAATGGCTTATGTATTTAATTGTCCTTCCTGTTTACTTCTTTATTCATTATGCTTAAGCTCTGCCCTCTATTGTTCAGTATTTTAATCAGTATGTCTAGGTTTTAATATTCTCGTTTGTTACTTTAATCAGCATGTGTACTTGATGTGATGACCCAGCCGGTCGTTTTGCATATTACGACCCCGTTCCCTTAAATGAAACCTTCCATAGCGGCTAATCATTCTTTATTACTTGCGGGAGCGGGTGGTTCGTGATTTGGAAATAATTTGAGTGGTTTGGGAACACTTGGTTCCTTAAGGTTGGCCTATTTGTCCAAGTTTGACTTCGGTCAACATTTTGAACAAACAACCTCGGAATCGAGTTCTGATAGCTACAGTAGCTCCGTATGATGGTTGCAGACTTGGGCGTATGTTCGGCTCGGGTTTATGACGAACCGAGAACGTTTCGGCGCCCGATATGGAAATTAGGATTTCCTTAAGTTTTGAATTTGGCTTGAAACGGGACATTATGCTATCAAGGTCCGAATGGAATTCTGGGACCGGAAATAGTTCCATATAGTCATTTATGACTAGTCTGCAAAATTCGAGGTCATTCCGAGTAGTATAGACCCGTTCAGCGCAATGAATGAATTTTAGAAATTTCAAAATTATTAAGTTATGATTTCAGGGGTTTTGAAGGGTGATTTTGAGTTTTAGCGATGTTATGAGTGTTCCGTAGGCTCGAGATAGTCCGTATAATGATTTGGGATCTATTGGTATGTTTTGACGGGGGCTCGGGTGGGCCCAGTTGCCTCCCGGACCCTGCACGAGGCCAAAAACTAGCAAAAACCATTGCTGGTGCAACTACTTCTGGTGTGACCGCACCTGCGGTTCAGCCTTCGCAGGTGCGACCCCTATCGCAGGCGCGACCCTTCTTTCGCAGGAGCAGGACCGCTGGTGCGGACTCCTTCTCCGCAGGTGCGATGCCCAGGGTCCCAGGCCCTTTTCCACAAGGGCGATGATATTTTCGCTGGTGCGAGACCGCACCTGCGGTCCCAAGGTCGCAGGTGCGGAAATCACTGTTTCCAGCCCCTTTTTAATGTCCCAAAATACGTGTTTTCTTCATTTTTATCCACCATCAACCTCCATTAGAGAGCATCCAAGTTTGAGCAACACCTTCCACGACCACCCACTGTAGAGGTAAGTAATTCTCTTCTAGTTTTAACTATTATGCATAGAATTCAACGAGTTTAATTCCTAAAGAATCAAAAATCATAAAATTTGGATAGGAATTCTAGGGCTTTGAATAAATTGGTGAATTATTCATTCGAGGCTATGAATCCTTGTATAAATCACATAACTTCGATCCTTAGACTTCGGGTAGGTGATTCCTTCAAGAATTTTCGAAATCCAAATGTGTGGGCCTGGGGTCGAAACTCCGAAAATGGTCAAGAATGCTTAAATTTAGGATTTCTTGTTAATTCCTCTTCTTGGAACCTAAATTCATTCAATTATACCATGATTGGTTAGTTGCAAGCTGTCGAGGGTGAACTTCGGAGATTCGGGCGCATCCTTGATCCGAGGGGTGATATCATCACGAGGTGAGTCTCCTTTCAAAACTTGTAAGGGGGAAATGTCCCCGTAGGTTCTTTGCTTGCTATGTGTACACGTTGAGGGGGGCCGCGTACGTACCAAGTGATGAGAGTCCATACGTGGCGATTATATTGCTATGTCGGATAGCCGTAGGACCCACGAGCATGCCATTTCATGTCTTATTTGAACCATTGTATGTATTATAAATTGTGTTTAATGTTGAAATGACATGGGAGAGGTAAAAATATGATAATGTAAATCCTAATTGGCTATCAGTGACATGATATTGACACAATCCTGTTGAGTTCATGGTCGAGTCGGTACCCGTAGGTACCTATATGTGAATATTAATACTATCGAGTCAGCACACGAGTCGCAGGCATGATGCGCGATCGTGGGGAACTTATTACTATCGAGTTAGCACACGAGTCGCAGGCATGATGCGCGATCGTGGGGAGCTTATTACTATCGAGTCAGCACACGAGTCGCAGGTATGATTCGCGATCGTGGGGAGCTTATGACCTCAGTCCTTATGACCTATCTTATGACTCTGGCCAGTTGTCTTGTCCGTGATATGTACACTTGAGTCTGGTTCACATATGACAGTATTGGCAAGGTATTGTTGAATAAGAGGAATTGGTACTTGGTGCTCTTACTTGTGTTACATTATGTGTTCATATACTTGCTGCTTACTGTTTCGCATGCCTATTGCTTTAGCCTTATCTCATTCTATATTATGTTGCTGGACCTTAGTGAGTATCTAGCCGACCTCTCGTCACTACTTCTTCGAGTTTAAACGGGATACTCACTGGGTATATATTTATACATATGTATNTCATATACTTGATGCTTACTGTTTCGCATGCCTATTGCTTTAGCCTTATCTCATTCTATATTATATTGCTGGACCTTAGTGAGTATCTAGCCGACCTCTCGTCACTACTTCTTCGAGTTTAAACGGGATACTCACTGGGTATATATTTATACATATGTACTCATGCTGCACTTTCTTTCCTTTTCTGTACTTGACTGTACATGTCCGGAGGCTGGTCCATCTAATTTTCAGGCCGGTGCTAGATATTGATAGCGTGGTCATACTTCACGATGAGCCGNGGTCCATCTGATTTTCAGGCCGGTGCTAGATATTGATAACGTGGTCATACTTCACGGTGAGCCGGTTTCCTGGCGACTTCCTAGCAGCACCCTGGAGTTTCTTTTGTTATACTCTCAGTCTATTTCATTCAGACTGAGACCCTGTATATATTGTAGTCATTGTATATTCAATAGTTGCCCGTGACACTAGTTCCTGACACACACGCGGTATATATTTTGGGTTTTGGGTTGTATAACTATGTATATGTCTTATTTCGGCCTTGTATTTACTATGATTTTACCTTCACTCAAGGCTAGTATCATGTTAGTTGTTTTAAACTGGTAATTATTGACTTGTTTGGTCGAATGGGAAGGGTATCACTTAGTGAAGGTTATATCGACTTGCCTGACCCCGTTGTTGGGCGCCATCANTTATACTCTCTGTCTATTTCATTCAGACTGAGACCCTGTATATATTGTAGTCATTGTATATTCAATAGTTCCCCGTGACACTAGTTCCTGACACACACGCGGTATATATTTTGGGTTTTGGGTTGTATAACTATGTATATGTCTTATTTCGGCCTTGTATTTACTATGATTTTACCTTCACTCAAGGCTAGTATCATATTAGTTGTTTTAAACTGGTAATTATTGACTTGTTTGGTCGAATGGGAAGGGTATCACTTAGTGAAGGTTATATCGGCTTGCCTGACCCTATTGTTGGGCGCCATCCTGACTTGAATTAGGACTTGAATCAGTTGAATAAGTACTTCTGGTGTGACCGCACCTGCGGTCTCTCAGTCGCTGGTGCGAGTACGCACCTGCGGTCCAGCCTTCGCAGGTGCGACCCACATCGCAGGCGCGACCCTTCTTCCGCAGAAGCGGGGCCGCTGGTGCGGACTCCTTCTCCGCAGGTGCGATGCGCAGGATCCCAGGCCCTTTTCCGCAGGGGCAATGATATTCTCGCAGGTGCGAAAATCACTGTTGCCAGTCCCTTTTAAATGTCCTAAAATACGAGTTTTCTTCATTTTTATCCACCATCAACCTCCATTAGAGAGCATCCAAGTTTGAGCAACACCTCCCACGACCACCCACTGTAGAGGTAAGTAATTCTCTTCTATTTTTCACTTATGCATAGAATTCAACGGGTTTAATTCCTAAAGAATAAAAAATCATAAAATTTGGATAGGAATTCTAGGGCTTTGAATAAATTGGTGAATTATTCATTCGAGGCTATGAATCCTTGTATAAATCACATAACTTCGATCCTTAGACTTCGAGTAGGTGATTCCTTCAAGAATTTTCGAAATCCAAACGTGTGGGCCCGGGGTCGAAACTCTGGAAATGGTCAAGAATGCTTAAATTTAGGATTTCTTGTTAATTCCTCTTCTTGGAACCTAAATTCATTCAATTATACCATGATTGGTTAGTTGCGAGCCGTCGAGGGTGAATTTCGGAGATTCGGGCGCATGCTTGATCTGAGGGGTGATATCATCACGATGTGAGTCTCCTTTCCAAACTTGTAAGGGGGAAATGTCCCCGTAGGTTCCTTGTTTGCTATGTGTACATGTTGAGGGGGTCCGCGTACGTACCAAGTGACTAGAGTCCGTACATGGCGACTATATTGCTATGTCAGGTAGCCGTAGGACCCACGAACATGCTATTTCGTGTCTTATTTGAACCATTGTATGTATTATAAGTTGTATTTAACCATTGTATGTATTATAAATTGTATTTACTGTTGAAATGACATGGGAGAGGTAAAAATATGATGATGTAAATCCTAATTGGCTATTCGTGACATTATATTGACACAATCCTGTTGAGTTCACGTTCGAGTCGGTACCCGTAGGTACCTATATGTGAATATTATTACTATCGAGTCAGCGCACGAGTCGCAAGCATGATGCGTGATCGTAGGGAGCTTATTACTAACGAGTCAGCACACGAGTCGCATGCATGATGCGCGATCGTGGGGAGCTTATTACTATCGAGTCAACACACGAGTCGCATGTATGATTCGCCATCGTGGGGAGCTTACGACCTTCGTCCTTATGACCTACCTTATGAATCCGGCCGGTTGTCTTGTCCGTGTCGGTATATGTACACTTGAGTCTGGTTCACATATGACAGTATTGGCAAGGAATTGTTGAATAAGAGGAATTGGTACTTGGTGCTCTTACTTGTGTTACATTATGTGTTCATATACTTGCTGCTTACTGTTTCGCATGCCTATTGCTTTACCCTTATCCCATTCTATATTATGTTGCTGGACCTTAGTGAGTATCTAGTCGACCTCTCATAACTACTTCTTCGAGTTTAGACGGGATACTCACTGGGTACATATTTATATATATGTACTCATGCTGCACTTTCTTTCCTTTTCTGTACTTGACTATACAGGTCCGGAGGCTGGTCCATCTGATTTTCAGGCCGGTGCTAGATATTGATAGCGTGGTCATACTTCACAGTGAGCCGCATTCCTAGCGACTTCCTAGCAGCACCCTGGAGTTTCTTTTGTTATACTCTCTGTCTATTTCATTCAGACTGAGACCCTGTATATATTGTAGTCATTGTATATTTAGTAGTTGCCCGTGACACTCGTGACACTAGTTCCTGGCACACACGCGGTATATATTTTGGGTTTTGGGTTGTATAACTATGTATATGTCTTATTTCGGCCTTGTATTTACTATGATTTTTCCTTCACTCAAGGCTAGTATCGTGTTAGGTTTTTTAAACGGGTAATTATTGACTTGTTCGGTCGAATGGGAAGGGTATCACTTAGTGAAGGTTATATCGGCTTGCCTAACCCCGTTGTTGGGCGCCTTCGCGACTTGAATTAGGATTTGGGTCATGACACTTGAGTTCTTGTTTGCTTCCCTCAACTAACATGATCATTTTTGTATCCAGAATCCTAATGTATTTGGTTAATCCTAATTGGCATGACTAACCCTATGCAGTAGACCTTTGTCCCCAACATAACTATTCCCATATTCTGTCTCTCTGCTTTACTTCTTTACCCTTTTAGTTTCAAATATGATTCCCTATTAAGATTTTGAATCAACAGTTTGTGCTCTAATTCTATGCACTTGGTTACTGATTGTCAATCAACCCTTGCTTGTTCTGTGTACTTGTTGATCAATATGCTCTCCCTTTTTATCCATGTTTATGTGTTTCTGATTTAAGCTCTCTATGTTCCCAACTCCCTTGATCCTTGTTTGTAATCTTATGTGTCTTCACTTAGAATTAAGTAATAATTGGTTTTGAATCTGGGCACTCTAAGTTTTGTGATTGTGTGGTTGCTTGTTGAATCCTTGTTCTCCTCAGAATTGCTTCTAAAACTGTTTTCACTCTTAGCATTTTCTTAAAACTGTTTCCATTCTTGAAATACCTTTTCACTTCTAAAAACTTTACCTCTGTATTATTTTTACTAAGTTCTTCCAACTATGTCAAGCACTCTCACTTCTACTCTTAGATTATTTAAGTTCTGCCCCTCCAGTGTGTGTATTGCCTAGGAATCCCTGAGATTCCTCCGAACTCTGGCACATTGGGGCTGGCCCTTCCACACTGCACATAACCAGTTCTCTATAAGAAAGGGTCTTGGTGTGAGCATTGCCCGGGGTCCCTGAGGCCCTTGGGAACTTTGACGCACCGTGATACCTCGTTGGATACTATGGACTATGGAATCTTGGACTGTTTTGAAGGCCTAGTATTCCCAGGTTCACTTTGGGCCTATTTCAGGCTCCCTATAGATATTTATTATGTAATTCATTCATTTGTGGTCTGTAATAATAACCTTTGTAAACAGATATTGGGGAAATTAGTAAAAAGGGGAGGGACTCTTATATGATTTTTGTGAGGGAAACCGGGTAGAAATCATGCCTTTAGGTTTAATATGCTTATTTGTATTAGAAATCATGCCTTAGGTCTATGTTGCATTACTTACATTGGAAATCATGCTCTAGGTTTATATTATGTGTACCTGCATTAGAAATCATGCCTTCGGGTTATTATGGTTACTGGTTTTGCATACTAGAAAATATGTTATAGGCTCATCACTTCATTTATCACGAAATTCTGCTTCTGCATAATCATGATCACCTAGAGATCCTGTTATTAATGTTACTGCTATAATTCTGCCTAATAAATCCATTCTTTATGTGCATTAGAAATCCTGCCTTAGGACTGTATTTGTGTTCGCCTTAAACTATGTCCACATCGCATGATTCAATAACTATCTCGTCTTTAAAATTTTTTAAAAACAACCCCAAGACATAGACACCATGTTATAGGGAAAATACGTATGAAATCAGTTTCGTGATGTTCAGCACCTAGACAATCATGTTTATAGGACATATTAAAACTCAAACTGTTTGCTTTCCTTTAATCAATTTCCAGAATTCTGTTTGCATTCTTAGACATCATGTTATAGGGTATCCCTGAACCACGCCTAGGAAAGCCTTAGGTAATTAAAACCTTATAAAAACTGTAAAAATCTGCTTTGCTTATTTGTGAACTGCTCAGATTCAACAAGTTCTAAACAATCAGTAGGCAAACTGATTAGGTATCTATCGCTTCGTCTTAACACAATACTGTATCTTCTCTGCTTGTCATGCTCACTTAGATATCCTGCCCTATGGTCTTTCTTAAACATCTTAAATCCTGCTATTTAAGACGTTCTAATTATCTGCTTATTTGAGGAGGTAAATGTGAGCCCCCTTAACTGTTCCCTTGTTTGACAGTCCTATGTGTTCTTTATTGTCGCCTAGATTTTTATCCTTTTAAACACCTTAGAGGAGTCTAGAACTGCCTAAAATTGGAGGTCCTAAACACCTCCGGGACCACGAGGAAGGGACGGGTAATGCACGCATATAATTCGTTAATCAAAACCACTTATATAACCGCTAAAGGGAGGGTATTGGGCAGTAAAAGGATATGATGGCATGTGCGCTAATGCCACGTGTAACCCCTCTAGTTGAGGAAGGATTATCGGGCATTGTACATATGTGATCCTACAAGATAATAAACTTAGCACTTCCCTATCTTTATACATATGTTTGACTAGACTGCTTACCTATTAAATCTCCTTTATCTTATTTACATATGTGTGCTTAGACTGCTTATTTGTTAAATGACTAATTCACCAAGTAAGTTTGGCCGGGACCCATTGTTGTGGACCTCGATGGGTGCCTAACACCTTCCCCTCAAGGTAATTTCAAGACCTTACCCAATCTCTGGTAAGGCAAAGCGTTTTTATGAGTTACTTGCAATAGGTGCCCTAACGCACCTTAATCCGTTAGGTGGTGACTCTTCAACTTCTGTACCCCTTTCTCGAAAAGGAAACGAGTTGTCCCAAATGAATGTCAAAACCATGACTTCCAGCGCGAAGTGGAAAAAAGGGGGCGCGACAGTTGTAATCTACTTTTTATCATGTCTAAATGTTGTTCTGCTACCAAATTAGTATGACTGTTTCATAACATTAGCATCTACACTTAGCATAATTTGGACCTTTTCCTTTATTATGAATCCGTGAATGCTACTTTCACCAATCCTGCAAACATGTTCTGCTAATGTATGACTGCGTATGCACTAAGTATTAGACCTGTTTTCTGAATCTTTGCTAAGTTTGTTCTTAAACCCTAAAGTAGACCTGTTTTCTGAATCTTTGCTAAGTTTGTTCTTAAACCCTAAAGCCTGTTCAATTGTCTGCTCTATGTGCTTAACTTGATTATGTTTGTATCCCTCAGTTTTGTCTCTCAACCTTGGTTTACTATCTTCACTTGTCATCTAGGCTCTCTTGAGTTCTCATTCTTAGCCGGCTAAAAGCCAAGGCTTCCTAGGCTTTATCATTGACCTCCCTAGTGTGAGCACTGCTCGGGGTTCATTTGAGGCTTTTGTGAACTCTGACACACCAGGACTTGGTCCTTAGTCATTTCCTGAATATTAAACTACTCCTATTCATCCCATTCTATCCTGTTATCTGTTGTATACCTGAATTGGCTGATTTAAATGGTGCAACACTTGGCATTGTGGTCAAATAAATCGACTTTGGGCTCCTTTATGGATTCTGGTATCATGTGTTGAATATGGATCCTTATTATAGGCCTGGGTATGCTTATTGAAGACCCAAACAGTGCTGGGTGTTTTATTTGGGCATGCTGAAGGCTTATTGTCACTGTTTTGCAAAATATACTTTGATCTTATTCATTATTGGGCCTGTAATAACTTTTGTATAAACAATTGAGGTGTTATAATAGGGGAAATGATAGAATTTAATATTTGCATGTAAAATGGGTAGATAATATTCCTATAGGACTTGGTAATTTATTTTCTATATGTGTTTTTCAATTACTATGTACACTATAGAAACCACGCCATTAGAGGAAGCGCGCGCGCACACGCACACACACAGTCTACTAGCAAACACAAGTAGAAAATGCTGCAATTATGTTCATTGCTATGTGTTACTAGAAAACCTGCCTATAGGAATTAGTTTTCATTGATGTTTCTTTCAATTCTCATCGTTTATTAGAAATCCAGCCTATAGGATTCCAATTATTCTACTTGGCGTTGTTCACCTAGAAATTATGCCTATAGGATCAAGATATGACAATAAAATAAACTCTAAGTACTATGTGTTAGAGAGGAGCCTATAGGGAATAATTGCTCGATATAATTGGTTAATGCTAACACTGTTTCATGTACGTCACTGTTAGAAAACATGAATAATTCTGGGACTTCTCCCAGCAGATTTTGTTATATTCAACTGCGTAGATCACCTAGGCATAGCACATATAGGGTTAATAACTTAAAACTTGTGATAACCGACTTGTAATGCTTGAATAATCTTTTCTATGAGCAGTATCTTGAAACTGCCCGTATACTTTGATTCAAAAATCACCTAGAAATCATGTCTATAGGTTTAAGGTTCTGAATTCTGAAAAACTCCTAAATTGTGCACTTGTTTGCATGCATTTGTTGTTTAAGTGTGGAGGTTAATGCGAGTCTCTAACTTCCTTTACATGAAGTCCTTATGTGTTTTTGCCTGTCGCCTAGCTTTTCATTTTTGAGCAGCCTAAATAAGGTCTAGAACCATCCAAATAGAGGTTCAAAACGTTCTGGACCATAGGTATGGGACGGGTAGTGCACACGTAGGGCACCACTTAGAATTGAATTAGAGCGCTTTTTGGTAAACAACTTTAACATAGTAATTCGGTAGCATGAGATTATAGTCGCGAAATATTTCTTATGTTACAAGGGGTGATCCTATAGGCTAAAAAACTTAGGACCCCCTTTTCTTTCATTCTAGTAGAAGTGAAACTGTCATACCTCTATATTCGCATTAAGATCCTTGTAATAAAAATTCTTTGATTTTTGTGATCCCTTTGCTTATTTGATCACGTAGACTAATTCACATCATTTATGTTCGGCGAAGACCCACATTTGTGGACCTCGAGGAGTTCCTAACACCTTCTCTTTGAGGTAATTTGAGCTCTTACCCGATCTTTGGTGGCAGTGACTAGTCAGCCAGAGTCGTTTTCAAATAGGTGCCCTAACGCACCTTAAAAATCGTTAGGTGGCGACTCTCCTCTTTTAATACCCATTTAAAAGAGTTGTCAAATGTCGAAACCCGATTTCCGAAAAGTGGCGTGACACATGGCGACTTTGCTGGGGAAATGTACTTAGGCTCTTACCATAGCAAACTTGGCTTATGTGAATCAGTCTCCTTGTTATAAATGCGCTTTTCTTTTCCATGTTTGTTTGCTATTACATGCACATCCCTCTCCCATTTTTCTTTTACTAGTTTAAATCATTGTAACATGCACATCCCTTCCCTTCTCCACCTTTATTTGCTTAAATTGGTTATAACATGCACATCCCTTTCCTATTCATCTTTATTTTCTCTAAGATGTTCTTCATTTGTTTAAAGATTGTATATCATGTCTCCCGCCCCTACTCCCACTCCCTCGCTTACTTTATTACATTTCTTTATATTCCACGAACTAACTCCTTTCCTTGTATTTCTTTTACGTCTCTTATGTTTTACCTTAATACTGTATTTATTGCCTTTACATATTTACCATGCAAATACTTGGCAACGTGTTATTATCTCTTCATAAATCATGCTCTACATCATATTTCACTCTTACCCAATTAATAACATAGAGGCATTTGATGAGTGTCCGCACTCTTCCAAAATTTCCCTTTTAAATTAGAAATGCTTATTGCGGTAGACTAGTCGATCAGGGGTGCAGTCAACGGTCCCGTGCATTTCCCTCTCAATTCTAGAAACCTCACTCCAATATCAAATGTTCATGCATCATGTCAAACCTAGTACGGGTTAGAATGTTGTTCACGTGATAACCCACTAAGATAAACTTTGTCCAAAGTCTGACGGGATTTCCATAATCTCAATGGAAACCATCACGTTATGTGCATTACTTGGAGAAAACATGTCGGTATGTTGATCATTAATGTGTAAATAGTTAGATTTGGTGGGGGAAAGGGATAACTTTATTTGTTTGCAGAAAATGAAGCACGAAGTCCCCAGGTTCGGCATGTTACAAAACATTCCACCCTTGCTACTTGATTTGTGGAAGAACATCGCGCCTAGCGACAAGAATAATGTGAAAAGGGTCCTTGCTAGTTTACCATCCTTATTGGACATCCGGCCAAATAGAGAATTGATTGAGGCCGCCACTATATTTTGGGATGAGAAAATATTTGTCTTCCGCTTGGTGACATAGAAATGAATCCCCTCTTAGAAGAAATAGAAGGCTTCGCTAAGCTGCCATGGGATAGTCCGGGTTTATTAGTACCTGAAAATCGCACTCCCCGCGGTTTTTTGAAAATGTTGTGTTTCAAGAAAAATGACGAGTTACTCTGCCTGAGGAAGTCATACATCCCATTTGAATTCCTTTATGAACGTTATAGGCATATCAAGTCATCTCGCCTTCGTCATGATGAATTACTTCCTTGGGTTGGACGCACCACCGAGTTTTTGTGTTCATTGTCTGCTTCTTGGGTTGCTGATATTTCCGATGAAAGGGGGAAGGATTCACACTCGCTTAGCCATGGTCGCTAGGACTCTGATTGAAGGAATTGAGGGACAAACTTACACTATCTTCCCCATGATCTTAGCTGAAATGTACCACACTCTAGATCGATGCAAATAGGGGTATGGACAATCTGTTGCTGCAAGTTTGATTATTAGAACATTTCCAGAGGGGAGAATATCGCCAAGAGCTTCTTCGACGACCATTGAATGACTACATAACCTACCATCATTCAAAGAGAATGACATTTATCCCAGATAGGTTTTTACAACCTGGACGTGCTGTGAGGTGGGTGCATTTCTTCAGCAATCTGATTGACGAAACGTTACATTGGATGTTTGAATGGTTCCCTAGAAATGAGTTCATCATTAGATCAGGAGAGACTACTCATATAGTGCTGATCGGGTTAAGGGGAATTTATCTTTATGCTCCTATAAGGGTAATGAGTCAAGCGGGAAGAAAACAAGTTATACCTCGGGTTTCCAACATGGTCCAGTACAAAGCAAATTTTAAAGGGAACGTCATCCCATTCAAGTTCTAGGAACAACATATGTGGAATCAGAAGGTCATGTGGAAAAAACTTCTATCGATCTAGACATGTATCATACCGGCCATGTGTACTTCTACCCATCATGGTTGGTAGATGACATAGCGGGAGACGTCAGGTCGGGAATTAATCTGAAAAATAGGGTTATAGATGATGGTGCTGAAGCACAAGTCAAGTACAGGATGCTGCGCAAAAAGGTCTTCGAATATGAATCTAGGCATCTAGAACAACACAAAGTGGATATGGAAGCAATTAATGAATGGAGGGAAATTGCTACTAAATCAACAGAGAGATTGGAATATTTGGAGCAAGGGTTAATGGAACTTGAGGGGAGAAAGAGACTCTCGGATTGTCAGAACACGGAAGGCAATGAAAGAGGGCATCTAGCGAGGGCTTACCTACTGTTGGATATGGGCGACCTGGGGAACCTGATTGACGGATCCAAGAAGGCCAAGCACGGAGAAGGTCCTTCTGGGGCTAAGTATATTAGGAAACAATGTCTTTACTGCTTTCTAGATTCGTTTAGATTTTGATTGTAATAAGGCAAATGCCATTAATGACTTTTGCATTATTGTCGTTTTAGTAAAGATTTGACTCATGTTCGCATTAATGAAATGACGCAATTATTGGCATCACTTTTCTCCAAGTCTATGTGTCACTTAGGCCTACCTCGAGCAAAACGAGGTCCCTCAAATTAGGACGCAAATTTATTACATAATTCTGCAACACATGTTCAATATCACAAACATTCTTTTAATACTCCTTACATTTCTTTCCTTTTGTTTGTTCCCATTCCCTAAGGTTGATTTGTGCTTACTGGCATCGTATCACACCAAATCTAGGGGTCCTCCACCTCCTCTTCCACCAAGTGAACCCAAGAAAAAAGGAAAAACAAAAATGGATGATATGAGTGGTATTAGAAAGGACAATGCTACCAACGCAGGGAACATAGAAACTTTGGACAGTCGGAGTACGCTAGCACAGAATGAATTGGTCCTACGTCTAGAACATAAAATATTGGATCTACAAGGGGAGCTTGAGCAGGTTTATAACTTGGCAAACCTTTCCCTCACTCTAAACGTCCCCGACATCAACCAACAAAACACAAACGCCCAAAACCCGGCGCCTCCCCAAAACACAAAAAACCAAAATCCACTCATTCCTCCCGCGCATCAATACACCACACCTCCTCAAAACCATAATCCTCAACCAGTACCTACTCCTCCACAACAACATCACCATCCGACTCAATATCCACAAACCACCACTTACCACACTCCTCAAAATGCACCACAACTTACTCCTAATTTCCAAAACTCAACCAATGACCACCATTATGCCCAGATTCCCGTAGTCCACCAAAGCAATCCCATATACGTGGAAACTTTACCCCATACCCCACAACAGAACCTATATATACCAGAACCCAACGAGAAGGACCTACTCATCAAGAACATGGCGAAAGAACTCAAGAAGCTCACTGGCAGAGTTTAGAGTGTCGAAGATGGCAAAGGCATTGAAGGTTTGAATTATGAGGATTTGTGTATTCAGTAAGATGTAGAACTGCCAGAAGGTTACAAACCTCCCAAGTTCGAAATGTTCAATGGAACTGATGATCCAAAAGTATATCTAAGAACGTATTGTGGCAAACTTGTAGGTGTTGGCAAGGATGAACAAATCCATATGAAGTTGTTTATGAAAAGCCTCACTGGGGACGCCTTGTCTTGGTACATCAACCAGAACCCAAAGAAGTGGGTTACTTGGGTGAGAATGGCTTCAGATTTCATGGATCGGTTCAGGTTCAACACAGAAAATGCACCAGACGTTTTCTACATTCAGAACCTCAAGAAGAAACCAACGGAAACCTTCCATGAGTATGCTACTCGATGGAGGTCTAAAGCCGAAAAAGTAAGGCCGGCACTTGAAGAAGAACAATTGAATAAGTTCTTCGTTAGAGCTCAGGACCCGCAATACTATGAAAGATTGATGGTTATTGAAAACCACAAATTTTTTAACATCATCAAGTTGGGGGAAAGAATAGAAGAAGGGATCAAAAGCGGAATGGTGACAAACTTTGAAGCACTCCAAGCCATAAATAAAGCTTTGCAATCAGGTGGTATCTCCAAGAAGAAAGAGGTGGGTGCAGTAATGGTAGCACAAGTTCCAAAGTTTCCTCTTACATACTAAACACCTCCACCCACGTATCAGAATTCACCCCCAGATAACAACCACCTGTCGCCACCTACCACACTTATAACACCCAACTAGCATATTACCACTCACCACCATCCCGCCAAAATTACCATAAACCAAGACCAGATTTCGACCGCAAACCACCTAGACAATACACTCCGATTGCTGAACCCATAGACCAACTATACGAGAGGCTAAAGGCTGCTGGTTATGTCACTCTCATTCCGGTTGTTTCTATGGAAAACTCTTCTCAGCGGATTAACCCAAATAAGATATGTTCCTATTGCTTAGGCATGAAAGGTCATACTATCGATGAGTGTCGTACTCTGAAGGATAAGATTCAGACATTAATTGACACTAAAGTCATACAGGCAAAGGAGGCCGCACCCAACATTCGTAATAATCCTCTCCTGGATCCAAGAAGTGAAGGAGTAAATGTGATAGAGACCAATGAAGAATGGGACTCAGAGGGGTCAATTGGACTCATTCGAGAAGGGCATAGTCCTAAAATATCACCAGTAACTCTCACACCTATTGTGGTACAAACTCAGGCAACGATTGAAGTTGAGGTAGCGACACCGACTCTGTTTGAAGTTGAAGTGACAACACCCTTCATCATGATGGTAGCACCTACTCCGTCTATAAGTCAAATGTTATACCATGGGATTATATTGTGGAAGCGATAAGGAAAGGAAAAGCAAAAATGGAATAAACGGGTGCAATGCAAGGCATGACCAGAATCGGTAGGGTTTATACACACGAGCATTTGGGAGGAACGAGCAAAGAAGCCGCATCTAATCCGCTTGTCATTGAGACCGGCCCGGATGACCTTTGGAGAAATGTGCAAGCAAGAGAATACTTTATGGTTGACCATCTGAACAAAACCCCTGCTCAAATATCCATTTTATCACTGCTGCAAAACTCTGAGGCACATAGGAATGCCCTGATGAAGGTGTTAAATGAAGCATATGTACCCACTAGAATCACTAGGGGAGAAATGGCCAACATAGTAGGACAAGTGTTGAAAAGCCACAAGATCACTTTTCATAAAAACGAGCTACCATCGGAAGGACTAAGTCACAACAGGACACCACACACAGGGAAATTTGAGGACAAATTCATTTCCAGAGTCCTAATAGATGGAGGATCGAGTCTCAACATATGTCCACTAACCACTCTGAAGAGATTGGGTAAAGTCCTGCACGAGATATGAGCAGGAAGGATGAATGTGAAAGCATTTGATGGATCTCAAAGGGCCACAATTGGAGAGATCAACCTTAGCCTACAGATAGGTCCAACTTGGTTTGATGTCGAGTTTCAAGTGTTGTATATATCTTCTACCTACAACCTATTATTGGGGAGGCCCTACATACATGCCTTTAGGGCCATAGCTTCTACTCTACACCAGGCCGTGGAGTTTGAGTGGAACTATCAGGAAGTGATTATCCATGGAGATGGGAGTAACCCCATTTACACCAATCAGACTGTTCCAATCGTCGAGAATAGCAGGAAGTTGGGTGGAGAAACATACCATCGAGTTGAGCGTGTCAACACAATTAGAAATACAAATGGTGGAGCAGTAAAATAGAAAGCATATTGTCATGGACGGGGTATGATCCCGGAAAGGGTCCTGGCAAGAATCTTTAAAGGATCACCTAACCGATACAGATAAAGCGTCATGGTACAACTTTTGGGCTTGGGCATGAATACACTTGGAAAGAGTATCAAGATTGGTCGCCGCCTTGGCGTGGTCCTTATTATCCGCTAGAGCAAGCAGTACCACATTTGCACCAATCATTTCATTGAGCTGACATGATGTAGGGGTCCTAATAAGATTAAGTTCTAGCTAGCATAAGGAATTTGCATCTGGGTGATGAAGACATGGATTGCAGTGAAATAGTTGAGGAGGAGGAGGAGGAGGATGGCTTACTATTCAGACCGTGGAAAAAAGAGCTATTCTCAAGAACTGGACTGCTGCACCATCAAGGTCACGTCAAGTTCCTGGGTAGCCTGGAAATTTGCATCACTTATTTTTTAAAGCAATTTTATGAGCATCTAAGACATTTTCAGTATTTTGTTTTAAGCATATTTTGTTTTAAAATAAATTGCTCTATCATTGAGCTTCAGTTTTTTGACATTTTTAAAATTTTATCTGTCACGACCCAAAATCCATAAGGTCGTGATGGCGCCAAACACCACTGCCAGGCAAGTAAATCATTAATTAGTTTAAAATAAGTTCCTATCTCAATATTTTAAAAAAAATCATTACCTTTCACTTTAATACATAATAACTAGATGAAATCCATTTAAGTAAAAACAACAGTCTATTTTCCACTTTAATAAAATACATCCCAGAACCCGGTATCACAAGTACATGAGCAATTTCTAAGACTTTTTTTTACTAAATACTACAAAGCTTGTCCAAAATACAAGTTGGAAGGACTTTAGAATAAAATAAATACAATACATAGAGGAAGGCTCTGCCGGCTGCGGATCGTCTCTGAATGATGCAGCTCCCCTAAGTCTCCAAACCAGCCTCATCGCTATGAAAGTACCTGTGAAACAAAATGCACGGCAAGTGTAGCATGAGTACGAAAACAACGTGTACTCGCCTAACCTCAGAGAGGTAGTGATGAGAGGTCGACTTGACACTCACTAGAGTCCAACAATGCAATTTAACAATATGCGACAACAGCAAAAGGCACACGAGGGTAATAAAATCAGTAAACTTTAAAANNTGTCAAGTCATTATCCATGAAATCATTTAACAATTTACGTCCTTAAGACAATTTAACAATTCAAGTCACAAGTGGTATATCATATGTATATATATGCGTAGGAAATGCTGAAGGTCGTTACGCCCGAACCAACAATAAAAGTGAACTATCAACTGCCGAGGGTCGAATGGCCTGAACCATAAGTGCTTCTTTGCCATAAAATAATCATATCTATGCACTGCTAAGGGTCCAACGACCCGAACCATAAGTGCATCTTTCAATCCGCTTTGGCCTACGGCCCGCTTCCATGAGAGTGGGGGAAATAACACTCTGCTCGCGGAATGTAAATTGCGAAGCGGTCACATGCAGATACAACATTTTCTTAAATTACTTTCAATAAACAATTCCTTTAAATTACCAATTTCTGTGATCTCAGGGAAACCAAAGTTTCATAAATCATAAATTCATAAAGAATATAATCCATTTCTAGAAAGAACACAAGGCATGATGTGGGTCCTAGACTACCCGGACATGGCATAACAGTAGCTACGCACGGACTCCCGTCACCTCGTGCGTACGTAGCCCCCGCAAACAATAGCATATATTCATTTAGTTCACCTATGGGGACAATTCCCCCTCACAAAGTTATAAATGAGACTTACCTCGCTCTGAAATCCCATAACCGGCTTCCAAGCCCTTCCGATGGCTCCAATTGACGCACAACGCCCCAAAACTATCCAAACAACGGATAAAGCAATGAAAATTCACTCTAATTGTCACGACCCCAAATCCTAACAGGCCGTGATGGCGCCTATCGTGGAACTAGGCTAGCCAACCATCACATTACTTCGCTTTTGTTCAATTATAAGAGTTCACAATTGAATAATAAGCATGCAACCATGACATAGAGTAATATAATTTAAGTCTTAACGTCCCAATAATAGTCTAACAAACCTCCCAAGAATTTAAGTCAATAGTCATGAGCATCTAAGAATAAATAAATCTAACTCTGCTAAAACTATAACACATGTCTCTGAATCAAATGCTAAAACTAAATAAGGAAGGGAAATGGAGAAGCTGTGGACGCTGGACAGCTACCTCGAAATTCCGTAAACTGCTGCTAACAAACAAGGCAGCTACTGCTCCAATTCGGTACCTGAATCTGTGCACAGAGGCACAGAGAGTCTTTATGAGTACGCCAACTTACTAGTAATGAAAATAAATCACAGTCTGATAAATATAAAACACACAGTACAGATACACAATTCCACAAAACCAGTAAAACATCAAGTCACCATGTAGTATTCATCAAATAATAAGTTCGAAATCAGTTCCCAGAAAACCTTTGAAAACAGGTGTGATATCAGTATATCTCAGTGAAATTCTCAGTAAAACCAGTTTGAAAACGAAGTAAATCATAGTTTGAAAACTCAGTAAAAATATTCATAAATCTGCCCCTCGGGCCATAATCGTTTCTCATCACAATATCTTTTAGTATTACCCCATCAGGCTACCTCACAATCACTCTGCCCATAAGGCAACCTCACAATCACTCTGCCCATCAGGCAACCTCACAATCACTCTGCCCATCAGGAACCTCACAATCACTGTGCATAAGCCCCGCAGGCATCACTCATTAGGTACCTGCGCTCACTGGGGGTGTGTACAGACTCCGGAGGGGCTCCTACAGCCCAAGCGCTATAATAAGCCACAACATGGCATAAATCGCACACAATATAGGCCTGCAACCTCACTCATATCATATCATGCTCACAATATAGGCCAGCAGCCTCACTCATATCATAACATCCTCACAATATAGGCCAGCAACC
>MDKH01095282.1:0-11127 GCA_005239495.1 Nicotiana undulata | reverse complement strand
AGGAATTTCACTCATATTTTACTAGCCCCTGAATCACAGGTTTGATACGTGATCAGGGAGAGACCAGACTTATTTTACTTTCCCTTGAGTCACAGGTTTGATTCGTGATCAGGGAGAATTATACTACTATTTTCATCGGCCCCCGAGTCACAGGTATGATTCGCGATCGGGGAGGACATATATATTTCTTCGGCCCCCGAGTCGCAGGCATGATTCGCGATCGGGGAGAGTTTTACTTTGCATCATAAGCCCCGAGTCACAGGTATGATTCGTGATCGGGATTATATATATATGTCAGTTGCCCCTGAGTCGCTTGGATGATTCGCGAGCAGGGAGAGATATTTTCCCATGAGACGCATGGATGATTCGCGATCGTGGAGATTTTATCGAGTCAGCGCACGGGTTGCAGGTATGATTCGCGAACGTGTGGAGCTTTATGACCGTGTCAGTCCTTATGACCCACCCTTATGACTTCGGCCGATAGTCTTGTCTGTGTCAGATATATATATACTCATTGCATTCATGAGCATTTGCATTGAGTTGGGATCGTACGATGGTGAGTTGAGAAACAATACTAAGTATTGGAAAGTGAACAATCGAGACTAAAGATAAAACATTTCGGATAATGAGGAAGAAAACAATGATATAACAACGAACAACTTACAAAGAAAGATTATGTTTGAGATCATTTACTGTTTGTTGTCTACATGTTCGTATACTTGATGTACTTTCTCACATGATTTATTTCTCATCATGTATTTTATTTTATTATGTACCGGACCTTAGCGAGTATGTATTCTACTTCTCGTCACTACTCTTTACGAGTTTAGACGGGATACTCACTGGGTACATATTTGATTATATGTACTCATGCTGCACTTCCTTTCTTTTTCTGCACTTGACTGTGCAGGTATTGAGGCTGGTTCGTCTGTTCGTCCGTCAGTTGATAGGTACTGATCGCGGCGTCGCTCCACACGGTGAGGTGTCTTCTTAGCGCTTTCCTGACAGCACCTCTGGAGCCTTCTAGTTTCATTTTGCTCAGTCTTTTGTTCCAGACTGCGGCTTGTATATTTTGTATAAGTATTTCTACTGTTGTATCTATGTAGCCGCCCGTTGACACTGTGACACTAGTCTTGGCACACACTTATTGTAGTTATGTTGGTAATTTGGGGTTGTATATATTGGGCCTAGCTGTGGCTCAGCTTATTTCTACGGCCTTACCCCATATTGTTATTGTATTCCGCACTTTTATTGTTATAGTTGTACGTTGGCTTGCCTAACCTCGCCGTTAGGTGCCATCACGACCTGAACCGATTTTGGGTCGTGACAAATAACTACTAAGCAAGCACGGTAGACTCGATCTACCACTATAGAATCACCCTCCGGGGTAGACACATATACAGGAGTACTCAAGGAACCACGGGGCATGCTCAAATATGAGGCAAAATATGAATACACATAAGAGAAAGTAGAACCCGGATCAAATAACACCGAAGCATCTCGGCTTCAGACTGAAACCGTACCTGTGATAACTGCATCGGAGGCCTCAGCCTCAGGCTTGGCAGGAATAGCATAGCATCGGGGTGGAGCCCCTCCAACCTGAACATCTCTGAGCCGACCTACTGCGGCCTGACCTCTACCTCTCATAGCCTGTCCTCCACCTCTATGAGTCTGACCTCTACCTCTGGCATCACGACCACTACCCCTGGCTGGCTAAGGGGGTGGGGGTGCACCTGATGCTGGGACCATGGCACGAGAACCCTGATAATGAGGACCACTAGAAGCCGGGGGCAATACCTGGAAATGTGCCCCGAAACACCACAAGAATAACAAGGCCTCTTCTGTTGTGGCTGATGACTCTGGAACTGACCCTGTCGACCCTGATAACCACCCTGGAAGCTTTGAAGCGGCGGTGCACTGATAGGTGCTGGCGGTGCACTGTAAGATACCTGAAGTGCCGACTGATAAGGTCTGGGAGGATGACCTCTGCCGAAAGAATCTCTGCCTCCAGATGAGTCTATCGACCGAAGTGACGGGGCCTCTTGTCATCTCCTTGACCACCACCCTGTGACAAAATCATCTCGATCCTCCTGGCCACATTGGCCGCATCCTGGAATGAAATGTCAGTACTTGACTCCCTAGCCATCTGTAGTCTGATGGGCTGAGCTAAACCCTCAATAAATCTCCTCACTCTCTCACGATCAGTGGGAAGTATCATAAGTGCATGCCTGGCTAGAGTGATAAACCTGGTCTCGTACTGAGGGACAGACATAGAACCCTGCTGGAGACACTCAAACTGTCTCTGGAGATCCTCTCGCTGAGTAACTGGAAGAAACTTCCCCAAGAACAACTTGGAGAACTGAGCCCAAGTCAAAGGTATAGACCCAAATGGTCTAGTCAAACAATAATCTCTCCACCAAGTCTTGGCGGCACCCGAAAGACAAAATGTAGCAAAGTCAACTCCATTGGACTCCACTATGCCCTGTTCCGAAGAACCTCATGACAACTGTCCAAGTAATCCTGTGGATCCTCTGATGGTGCACCAGTGAAAGTGGCAGAGAACAACTTGGTGAATCTATCCAACCTCCATAGAGCATCCGCTGACATAGCTTCTCCCTCAACTGCCGGTGCCACAATACCCGGCTGAGCTAGTCCGGCTGTCTAAGGTGCCGGAATCTGAAATTGAGAATCAAGCTGCTCTAGGGTGCGAGTAGCAGGAGTCTGGGTCCCTCTCTCAGCCTGAGAGACGGCTGGTGCAGTAGGAAGAAGACCGGCCTGAGCCATACTATCCATGAGTCCCACCAAGCGGACTAACGCGTCCTGAAGCACTGGGGTAGCAATGAACCCCTCTGGGACCTGAGCTGGTCCAACTGCGACTGTTTGAGCGGGAATCTCCTCGGAACTCAACCTGAGGATCCTCCACTAGGGCTGCTGCTCTGGGCTAAGACCTTTCCCGGCCTTGGCCTCTAGCACGGCCTCAACCTCGACCTCGGCCCCTCGTAGGAGCTGTGACAGGAGTATCGGGTTGCTGATCGAAACCGCGGGAATCACGCATCCTCGCCATCTGTGAGAGAGTAGAATGGGAACTCGATTAGTATTTAGAATCACATCGCACGACAGAGAAGAAGAAATGTGAAGTTATTCCTAACTTTGCAGCCTCTGGGGGATAAGTACAGACGTCTCCGTACCGATCCCTCAAACTCTACCAAGTTTGTCCGTGAGTTGTAAGACCTAAGCAACCTAGAGCTCTTATACCAACTTGTCACGACCCGAAATCCCACCTTCAGGCCGTGATGGCGTCTAATGTTGAGCCCGCTAGACAAGCCAACGTTTTAGTTAAATCTACTCCTTTCTTTGTTTAAGATGTCTCACAATGAAACCATAAGCATGAATATATAAACTAAAAATTTGCGGAAGCTAGAAATTTCAACAACTTAATATAATCGTTACGTAGTTCCCTACAAAGTTTTCCCAGAACTGGTGTCACAAGCCTCACGGACGATCTAAGATTTCTACAACAATAGTCTAGAAAGAACAAGTAAAACTATCCGGAAATACAATAAGACAGGAATGAAAGATAGATGGTGACGCCAAGGCCCACGAACGTCTGCGGGTCTACCTTGATGTCTCCTATGTGGACTGAAGGATTCTCCTTCTGTCAATGTCCACTGGGTCCGGCTGCATAGCCTACACAACATAGAGAAGTGTAGGTGTAACATCAATACAACCGACCCCATGTACTGAGTAAGTGCCGAGCCTAACCTCGGCGAAGTAGTGACGAGGCTAGACACAACAACAACATATACCTGTACAGCTCTACAATATATAACAGATAGTAACATGAAATAATAGTTAAATACAAGGGGGATTGGGGAACATGCTGGGGGAAACAATAACAGTTAACTGAACAAGACCCCAATACAACGGAATGAAAATCAACAGCAGGTAGCAATAAAACCAAATATGTACACGACATCACCCTTCGTGCTTTAATCTCATCCTCACAATGCAGTAGATAAATGAATGAATGGCACGACATCACCCTTTGTGCTTTTACTCTCTTACTCACATTGCAATAAATAAATGAATAAATGGCACAGTATCACCCTTAGTGCTTTTACTCTCTTCCTCACATTGAAATAAATAAATGAATGAATGAATGGCACGACATCATCCTTCGTGCTTTTACTCTCATCCTCACAATGCAATAAAAAAATGAATGAATGGCACGACATTAACCTTCGTGCTTATAAATGTAAAACCATGGCACGACATCACCCTTCGTGCTTTAATCTCATTCTCACCATGCATTAAATCAATGAATGAATGGCACGGCGTCACCCTTCGTGCTTTACACTCTTCCTCACCCAAGTAATATCAACAACAACAACAAGGCAAGGAAAAACGTCAATATGATTCATAACCACTATTTCCCGGCGAGGGAACTACAACAACAATAATATGGCCCTGGCAAGGGACTCAACTATAACCAATCTCTTCCGGATACATAACTCAACAAAACAATCCTCAACTGAAAACAACTTATCACATATCCTTATCAGGTATTTTCAAAAATTGCATACTTCCGAAATGAAATCCGCTTCATAACACAATAAATATTGAAGAGAAACATGTAATACATCAAAACTGACTCACAGGCGTGCATTGACCGCAACGTATAGGTACTCGTCACCTCACATATACGTTGGACATGGATAATC
Source organism: Nicotiana undulata (assembly GCA_005239495.1). NCBI lineage: Eukaryota > Viridiplantae > Streptophyta > Magnoliopsida > Solanales > Solanaceae > Nicotiana > Nicotiana undulata. Next base: position 6,406 of record MDKH01095282.1, on the reverse strand, counting down.
ACACAGCAAATAGGACTCTACAACTAATCCCTCAGCTAAGGTTAGACCAAACACTTACCTCGATGCCTCGAACACAAATCAAGCCTCAACTACCGGTTTACCTCTTGGTTCCGCCACCAACACGCTCGGAATCAATTACAATGCATGGAAATGAGTTTTCCCCAAAAAGTCAAAAATCGACCCCGAGCTCACTTGGTCCGAACCCGAAATTCGGACCAAAACCTGATTACTCATTCACCCCCGAGCCCGGGTATATAATTGGTTTTGGAATCCGACCCCAAATTGAGGTCTAAATTCCCAAATTTCGATATTCTTAGGTTTTCCCCCAAAATTCCCAATTTCCCCATGAAAACCCTAGATTCTAGGATGCAATTTTGTAAAAAGAAGTTAAAGAGTAAAGAAATTGAGTTAGAAATCACTTACCAATGTTTTTGAATAAGAAAAGTGTTTAGAAAATCGCCTCCTACGTTTTAGGGTTTTTGAAAAGTGGAAAATAGCTGAAAATTACGTTATTTATAGGTATCCCTGCCCAGGCCTCCACCGCGGTCCGCGGTAAGTCGTCTGCGAAGGCCTCATTGCAGCCTCGCAGAAGTTCCACCACCGCGGTCCGCGGTAAGGCGACCGCGACCGCGGAGCTGCTGCAGGTCCTCTGAAGCTCAACCACCGCGGTCCGCACTAGGGCGACCGCGGCCGCGCTCCTAGGTTCAGAGACTTGTTGCTGCACCTGCACACTCAGTGATTTTAAGTGTAAAACACCCCGGAACCTATCCAAAACTATCCCGAGCCCTCGGAACCTCAACTCAAAATTGCACACAACCTCGGAACCACATTACAGACTTATTCAGGTACTTAAACCACTAAAAGAACATCAAAACAAGGAATTAGACTCCAAAATCTATAGAATTCCCTCAAACTTCATAAATTATCGACTTTTCCATTTTTGGATCCGAAACACATCAAACCAATTCCGTTTCTTACCAAATTTTACAGACAACTCATATTAATCATATTGAACATGTTCCGAACGCCGGAACCATAATACAAGCCCGGTAACACGAGTTTCACCTAACAATTCATTTTCACAAGTCTTTTTATTTTTCAGGAAACAATTTTCTTTACAAATTCATTTATCGGACTTGGGACCTCGGAATTTGATTCCGGGCATACGCCCAAGTTCCATATTTTCCTACGGACCCTCCGGGATCGTCAAGTCACGGGTCTGGGTCCGTTTACCAAAAATATTGACCAAAGTCAACTTTATTCAATTAATTATCAAAAATTCAACTTTTATCAAATTTCTACATAAAGACTTCGCGGCTACGCGCTCGGGGTGCACACGCACATCGAGGTGAGATTAACGAAGGCTTTCAAGGCCTCGAAACATGGTTTTAATTCCAATTACACGGGATGACCTTTTGGGTCATCACAAACATATTCCAAAACCTCGGGTACTTGAGGGAAATAATTTCCTTAAGGACACACTGTGTATTCAGTGGGCTCGATTTATTCATATACTGATTTTCATAATTTATGTTGACGTTCTAAAGAAGTTTACTGTTTTATTTATTTTACAGCAGTACAGATTATTAAGAATCTTAAGGAAATTATATTTATTATATTCTGTATTCTGTTTGTGGAGATTAAAACCTTTGTGTTTTCTACTCCGTCTAAATTTTATTATTCTGATTTGAAGATATAAAAACTTCATCAGAGTATTGAAATTCAGAAAAACGATTTGAAGAACATAAAAACTTTATTGTTTTCTGTGAAACAGTATATAAAAACTTCGGTTTTTATTTATTATACATATTTTTTATCGTTAATTACATTATTGTTTACTGTTCTGATTTTGCCATTGATTGAACTCTTCTATTGTTGACAGTGAGAAATGACAATTGATAACGGAAATTCTTCTGTGGTTGCTGCGGCAACGACGATAGCCTCATCAAGCCGGACTGCTGTTTCACCGGCAGAAAAGCCTGGGAATTTTTCTGGAGCCAACTTCAAAGGATGGCAGCAAAGGGTGTTCTTCTAGCTTACCACACTTGATATGCAGAAATTCACTAGTGAAGAGCCTCTAGTGCCTGCTGCAGACATGCCGGACAGTGAAAAGTTCATGATTGTTGAGGCGTGGAAGCAGGCAGATTTTCTTTGCAAAGGCTATATTTTAAGTGCTTTAGAGGATGACTAGTACAATGTGTACAGTGCGATGAATACTTCGAAAGAATTATGGGACGCACTTGAGAAGAAGTACAGGACAGAAGATGCATGCTTGAAGAAGTTGTCACACCCCTTTTTTCCTCAACACTCCTTTCGGGGCCAGTTAAAAGGGGTCTATGACATTTGTTGAGACAACTCGTTCCTTATGGGAAAGGGGTTTGCATATTTTGAAGAGTCGCCACCTAATGATTTTAAGGTGCGTTAGGGCACCTATCAGGGGTTCATTTACAACTACGTTTGATAACCAGAGACAGGGTAAGGGTTTGAAATTATCCTAAGGGGAAGGTGTTAGGCACTCCTCAGGATCCACAAGTGTGGTTCCCGAACAAATAGCTTTTGTAAATTTTGTACAACTAGCAAGTAAACAAATATGGTTCAAATAGTAGGGGATTTTAGTCTAAGTGCACATATGTTTGAAAACAGTTAATGGAAAGATAGATCTTGAAAAGAATTATAGTCTAAGCATGTATATAGAGTAAGAGTATCCTAGGTTTGTTTGTAATATGGATCACATTAATGCAATACCCGGTATGACACTCCTCGAAGATGGGATATACGTGGTATTAGAGCACCGGTCATCATATCCATATCTACCCTTTCCCACCCCGTGAAGGTAATTAAAGCGAGTGTTGGTCACGACCTCTATTGCATGCTGTTACCCGTCCCTTCCTATTAGTCCTAGAGGAGTTTAGGACTTCTATCCTATAAAGAAGGTTCTGGGTATACCCTTAGGTTTTAAAGGCAAAATAGTAAAGCGTCATCTAAAAAAACAGATAGGACTGCAGAAAAGGGAGATAACATATAAACAGGAAAGGGCCCAAATACCTCCACAGATAATACACGGAATCAACATGACTCAAATATAGTTAAGGTCTGGGTTTAAATTCAGATCCTAAGCATGGTATCTAAGTGATAACAACAGAGAGACAAATTTATTGCATAACTCAGAGAGGAAGTCCTAATCAGTTTTGCCTACTGGTTTTAAGCATGCTAATAGTTAGACAGTAATCACAAGAGGACAGTTCCGGTTTTATTTTAAGGTTGATTACCTAAGGCTTGCCTAGGCATAGTGTCATATGTAACAGTCATCAGAAGTGTCAACAGTTTTAGGTTGTTACTCCTAAGAGCATGAAGTTCTAAGTGTTGCTGAATAATACAAGAGTTTATTACCAGTTGTTAGAGCGAGGTGAACTGTTTCATACTCTTTTATGAATCTATAATTAAACTGAGTATAATTATGCGAATGTGATCCTATAACATGATATCTAATGTAGAATGATGCACATGCAGAATCACTAAGACATGATTTCTAAATGCACACCAAATTATGCACAGTTTCAGAATAGGCAGAAGTGCCAGCTTGTTTTAATGTTGTTTGCCTTAGGACAGGATTTCTAAGTGCGTAGCATAGTTGTAGTATGATGAGACATGATTGCAGTTTATGTTAACACATTTATATTAGGACATGATTTCTAAATGCTTTCGGGACATGTAGGTTTACATAGGGCAGAATCACATGGTGACAATTTATTTTTAGTGTTATTTTTATCTTAGAGACATGATTTCTAAGTGATAGTAGTAACGATGAGATGCTGAAAAACAATATATATGAAGCCTAAGGAGAATGGTATCTAATGCATGGCATGCTTGATATTTGTTATTCCTAAACATGACTTCTATTACACACAGAAGAAAAGTAAACATATGAGCATGGTTTCTACCCTTGGTTACACTACAACATACATATTACCCCCCCTTTCACTATCCAACCCCAGAGTTTTTTACAAATAGTTATTACAGACCATTGAGCATGAATTACATAACTGAAATAAGAAAAATAAGAAGTTATCTATAGGGAGCCTGCAGTATAGGCCCATATCTCCATATCCTCAATGCCAAATGGTGTTTCATAGCCTTTCTCATAATCCGGGTGTGTCGGAGTTCCCTAAGGACCTCAAGGGATCCTGGGTAGTGCTCACACCCAAATTTCATAGCCATAGTAGAGTAAGTGCAGTGTGGAAGGGCCAGCTTTAGTGTGTCAAAGTTCAAAGGGAGCTCAAGGGTCTCAAAGCAATGCTCACACTAAGGGGGCAGAACTTAATGGTCTAGGAGTAGACGTGAGAGTGCTCTACATATTTTTGAAAAGCTTTGAGTAAATAATTTTATACAAGAAAGACTGACTTTTAAAAAGAGTTTTGCAAAAGGATTTTTATTTAGTAAACAGTTTAAGAAAAGAGTAATGCAGTCAGAATAAACACATCCACATCTTAGGATCAAAACAACATACTAAGACAAGTTCAGCAACCACAAACAGGGTAGTGAGGGATTGAGGACATACAAGGCATAAAGAGTAGTGAACATGTAACAGGCAGAAGTAGACATAGATGCAGAATCAGAAGTTCCTAAGGGGTTCATGGGATAGGGATACATCATAGTATAGGTTTAGACTAGACATAACAGTATCAAACAGCTTAAGGTAATACCAATAGAGGCATGTCTTAACCAAAGCTAGTGTACAAACATAGGAATAAAGAGAGTCACATAGAAACAGGTTTCAAGTACATAAAGACATGCTAATTATAAAAGTAAAGCATAACCTAATATGCTAGATGAAGCCCAAAATTTTAATTACATGTCCAACAACAAAATAGTAGATAGAAGCATATAAGAAACATAATGAATTGAAGCAGCAAAATAAACATGTTGGTTTGGGAACTGGGATTAGAATCAGAACATACTAGTGAAGTGAAGAAGACAGTAAACACAAAGTAGGATAGGAGCACAATAGTTAGCCATGGTTTGCCGCCGGCTAACTTAGAACAGTAACAAGTAGCACATAGAAGAGAGAAGAGAGCAGAAAGTTTTAGTTGTGAGAGAGAGTTGTTGAACCGGTGAGTTCGTGTCTATGTTAATGAAAAGCAGGATATATATAGTTTTGAAATAGGCAGAAAATAACGTAACAAACAGTAGTTCAGCAAAATTATGGAAGTAAGCATCAATCCGAATCAAATTAATAGAAGTATTCCCTTTAATAAGGAGTCATACTTAATTAGTGATAGACAGTAGTAACATAAGGAAAGAAAATCGTGTAAGACTGGTAGCATAAGCACAGTACAATATAGAGCATGTAAGTAAGACCAAGTTCAGAATCCTATTTAAGAAAAATATATATGTATCAGTTTGACAACAATATTAGACATGAAAATCAAGCAAGAGATAATTTAAAATCTGTAAATCAATAAGGATATCCTCGAGTGAGGCTCTAATTATAGGGAATCGGCATTAATCAAAGGAAAATATCACACAAGGAAATAATTTCAACACATAGACCAAGTAATTAGTCTAAGTTCAGAAAATCTCATTAAGGAAAAGTATGTAAGAATCGACTAACAGTAGAATCAATCACATAATAAGGCAAGAAAATGACTCATATGTCAAAAATCAGTAAGGAATTACCATAGGAGATCAGTAAAGGACACCAATCCCATAGAATCTGGGATTCGACTAAGAATAACAATAGCTAAGGAGGCTAACACGAATTAAACAGATAATAGGCAAGAAATCAGAAACCTTAGTAATCAAAATAGGGTAGAATCACACGAAATTAGGGATTCACATAGAGCATAATATGAATCACAGAGTAAACAATGACGTAAGCGGAAAAAGCAAAAAATCAGAGACACTGATGAACAACATAGGGTAAAATCCCAGAGAATCATAAAGCTCATGAGAAACAAGCACATACGCAAACATAATATCAAAGACAAACTCAGAATTATAATACAGTGTTAAAACTAAGGTTTACCATAATACATTATAATTAAAAGTGATCTTAACAAAAACCGTTTAAACATGTGAGAAGAATAATAGAATAACACTTAAACTCGAGGAAATCATTTTTTGAAGAAAGGTTTTAGAAACCCTAGTTGGAAGACGAAAATCGTTTTAGGGAAAATGAAAACCCTTGAGGAAAACATCAAAACAACTCGAAATATGTATAGATCTGTTACAGATCCAGAAAAATCGGAAGTTTTAGAAGTTAAGGTTTCAAAGAGAAAACCTCAAAGTTTTACCGGTTTCAACCGGAAAGTGTAAAGATCTTACTCGGACGGCCGTGGATGGGCGGAGAACGGCATGAAAGGCCATAGGTGGGAGTTGAACCGCTCCAGGTTCTCTTAAGGGCCTC
>ML289675.1:0-15100 GCA_005239495.1 Nicotiana undulata | reverse complement strand
GACGGCACTATTTTCTTAATATGGAAACCTGCATAGTGACATCTGCGGATAAAAGGTTGACCATAAATCTACGACCTTCTGATGAGAGTTAAAGCTTTTATCTTACAGAAAAGTAATGCTCATGAGTAGTTTGAAACACACACACACAGTGACACCGACTGCCACAGCATTGCAATTGAACTTCAAATTCGTCAACTCATCTACCTTGTTACTGTTCTCTGAAACATTCTAAAAGGAATACCAACTGCGATAGCACAAAATCCTGTTGATCTTTTCAATTATATGTGACTAGTAAGTGTATTCAAGTCAGTGAATATAACTTCAAAATTATCAACTTTTACCTCACGAAGACAGCAAAATTACTATCTAAGAGAAGGGCATCCGTTACGAAAACCAAGTCTATTAAGTTCCTCCAAGAGCATAAAAGGAGGTCGACTATGAGACGTACCTTGGGAACAACTCTACTTACATAAGACAACCCACATAATGAGCTCGAGGATATCTCTCTTTCAATTTTGGCCATTGGACAAATAACTGATCAACCATGTGTAGCTTGTAAAGAAGCAAACCACTCAAAGAAAGTTTCCTGACTCTTGCAATGCTCTCCACATAGAAAACAGATGACCACCTTATTCCCAAGACCTGAAGCCATAAAGTTTCATTAGCATCTCAACTTGTCAGCTAAGTAAAACAAAAATGCAAGTAGCTTTACCGAATCCTACTGTAATGGAAACGATTGATTCACCCCTCACCGAGCTATCAAGGTCAGTGATTCAAGCTGACTGAGAGATATCTCTAATCCATTGTTCAGTTTATTAACTGTTTTCTCTCCCTTTTCATCTATTTGTTCTTGTTTATTTTTCTCTATTTATTATTTTTTTTAATAGAGGAAGGGCCAATGGTGGTTGAAGTATGATAGGATTACAAAATAAGCTCGAAATTTGGTAAATAGAGTTCCCAATAACACCTACCATGGTGCCCCAAAAGAGCACATAGAAATGGTCTAATGAATAATATACATTTAATGTTCTTTCTACGAATAAAAGTTAAGTGGATTCATGCTGAAACCAAGCTCTTATGAGCCTGATATCCCAAATCAGGAATATAACAGATATTATCCATGTGCAACCTCAAACCTAATGGGATCAAGCAGTTTAACAAGCAATATTTCATACTGAAGCAAATCGAAATAAATCAAAAAACAGAAATACAACTCTCTAACATACGAACCTTAAAAAAGAAGGCAATTACACATAGTGGAACACATGTTCCTGGGCCATTGCACAAGATCTGGGATATCAAAAAATATATAAATCAGTTAAGCAGGATCTTAAAAGGAAAAAAGAATCTGGAAATGCAGAAAGGTTGCGTAGGGAGAGGGGGTTTCCGAGAAGTAATATGAACTAAGTTTGTCTGGTACCACTTCGGGTCTGATCTTGATCATCAACCACAACGCATGTGCCATAGCAATCAATGTCGTCCCAACAGAGGTTATATATGATTGACCAACTTCTCGACTCCGATATATCTGCATGAATTCAGCTCTTCCTACTGCATCTCCTCCTGCCTAGAATAAGAGGTGAAACTGTTAATATACATGATATCAAGGATCAATCAAATCAATCAACTATACCTCAACCCAAAGCTAGTTGGGATCGGCTAGATGAATTCTCTGTACCCATTTTGCTCTATTAAGGCTCAACATTCAGAGATTTACAGAGTTCACAATCTCTACGCGGGCCGACAACCTACCGCAACCCTATTCCTTTATCTGAAATATAGCATCAGGAAATTTAGAGGGGAAGAAGGATAGAGTAGTCAACCTACTAGGTTGCATATGTTGTGGTAGAAAGTAAGGTACTACTATAAGGAAACTAACTTTTCTCATAACCTGGAATTGATGATTCCAAAGTACCTAAAAAAAGTAAGATCATTGATGAGCTCTAAGGACAAAAGCAGATGCCATAGAGCAAAGCTGGGCAGACACATGATAGCTAAATGTTTTCAGCATAAAAAGGGAACAGATTGTACAAATATGCAGATGTTTCTCTTTTTTAGTCTCAAAATTATTGAAACAATAAGTGAAAGAAAATTTTCCTATAGATGAACCAGACATAAGTGAAAGAATTTGACAACTACTCTACCTTTTGAAAAGACATGTCTTTTATATCTAACATTTTCCAATAACACGCTACTTTCAAGTTTCAATAACCACTTTCAGTAATGAATAAACCCATTCTTGTATTAGATATATGCTGATAATACTAACAAACATTCAAGAATGAATGCAGCTTTTTCAAAATACAACAATTTATACACAACTATTCATATGCTTGTTTACTCTTTGATGCACTATAAAGAAAAGGTTATAGCTAACAAGCCCTAAGTGTTCTTCTTCTCGGAATATCAGTCAACAGAGTGTTATTTTCTAAATCTACCAACAAGATATTGCAAGTCTACAAAAATTGAGAGAAACATCATGATGCTCGGACCCTCTTCAAGTTTTCCAACTGATCCTATAGAAATTATTATTAAGAAAGTTATGGTGACAGATAGACCAAGAAGATCGCTAAGCAATATTTCTTCTGTGTAAGTCTTACTTAGTGTTGTTCATTTTTGCAATATATTCCACAGAAGTTATTTTTAATTTTTTTTATAACCGTGGTGTCGGGGCCAACTTGTGTGCACCTCGACTAATTCCAGGGGATACCTGCCACCTCCCACCAACAACAGGTACCAGGTAACTCTGTTCACTAACTAACACTAAAACAAGTATTTTCAATTGTTTTTGGTCATCCATATACGAGATGACAGTAGTGAATTCCAACAGATGATAGTAATGAATTGCTAGAAATGATAGCTACGAATTCCTAGCCATCATTACCAAGAATTCCAAGGAACGATAGCTAGGGATTCTTAGGGATCAAAGCTAAGGATACCTATTAATGATAGCCACGGATTACTAGGAGTGATAGCCATGGATTCCTAAGAATAATAGCTACGAATTTCTAGCAATGACAATACGAATTCCTAGAAATCATAGTTATGAAATTCTCGAAATGCTAGTTACGAGTTTCTAGAAATGATAGCAACAGATTCCAAGAAATGGTCGCTATTAACTCCTACAAATGATAGCTAGCTATGAATTCCTAGAAATGATAGGTAGCTAGGAATTCCGAAAAATGATAGCTAGAATTGATAGAAATGATAGCTAGCTATGAATTCCTAAAAATGAAGCAAGGTATGAAATTATAAGGATAGCTAGCAAGGAATTCCTACCTATCCGTGGATATGATAGCTTGCACAGTAAGGATCCTCTACGCTTCTCATCTTGATGGAAATTCGACGAGGAATTAAAGTCAGTTCATCTAAAAAGTCTGCACTTTGGCAGAGACCTTCCATTTACTTTGAAACACATTTTTGAATTTTGAAGGTCGTAGGCATCTCTTGGTAGCTTCCAATGAATCTCCTGACCCCACACCTGCTAACGAAATCCAATTTTGTCTGAAGAATAATGCCACCAGTTCTGACTGCGGTTATTCTTCATCTTTCATTGTTGATAAAATAAATTCAGGCCGTACCAGATAAATCTCAGTAACCTCAGCAATACAGTCTTAGTGGTTGTGTTTTTTCCTGTGAGCAAATCCTTTTTCAACAAATCTCAAAATCCTGTTGGCAATGTGCTCCCATCGATCATTTGTAAATATCTCTGGCAATATTAGAACAATTCTCATGTTTCTTTGTATGGCTATTGGCTACTATACTTACATATCTCCCATACTAATTGATCTTTTGGATATAGTAGTCTACGCCAGTTTTTGTGAGCTTTCGTTTCCTGTAGCTGTTGCCTGCAGACAGATCCATCCCAGAAGCTTCTGAATTTGTGGGGTTTTTCTGTAATATCTTAAGATTTGTTCCCAGCTACAAAGTAAATCTTACTTTCCGTGACGGTTATGTTAAAGTAGAGAAGGAGCTTATCTCTCTAGACTCAATTATATCTTAACATCTTGCAGACTCAAACAAACGAAGACATCAGTGATTTCATTTAATAACTTTTAAAATAGCTTAAATAACATGTATGGAACTCATGAATTTTCGAAACCATGCAAGTACTGACCATTTTGAGGATGTCGAATGTACATCAAGCAGTCATTATTTCCTAATTAAGACCACAGGCGACAAAGTTTGTTGACTATATCTGTTACCAAACTAAAATTCATTAAAGTGAGCAAATTAATGTCTTTCAAACTACTGAAATGTCTCCTAGTCATTTGCACTCTAATGCAAAAAACCTTTTTCATTCCTCAGTCAGAGAAACAAGCAAACATATTGTAATGCTGTTATGATGGTACCATTCAAATTAACTCAGCAAACAACACAAACAGAATACAACGACCAATTGAATTAAACCATTGTAACATACCTTATCAACTAAGGAATCCTCATACACAAGTGCTTTTTGGAGACTCATATTATCTGTAGCAGCAGCAATATAAAACCTTGGCTTAAACCTATCCATTTGAAGCACATTTAATAAATTTAGCATTTCTGCTGTGTGACCACCTATATTAGAGTCAAAGTTTCAGAAAATTGCAACAATGAGATGAACAAAAAATAACAAAATCTAAAAAGATAATAAAAATTTAGACCTGAACCCAAAATAATAAGAGTACTGAGTGGTTGTGGTGATTTTGGATAGAACGGTTTGCTTCTCCGATATACAATGTAGACAATTCGAATCATAACTATTGTGACCACACCAATAGTTAAAAGAAGTACAGCATCTAAAAGTGACACGGCAGAGAGGCAATAGCTCCCTTTCTCCATTTCCAGACCTCAAACTCTGCAAAAGAAAACATTTTTTTCATTTCACTATACTTAAAGAAAAAATCAATATCAATTCATCAATATGAACACTAATGAGTAGATATAGAATTAAACGTATACCTCAATGTTTGATCTTTTTAATAGCAGAGTGATCTGTGATTTTTGAAGAACCAAAAAAGAATTGGGTTTTTGGATTCAATGGCAGAATGAGGAGAAAAGCCCAAGGGCAGGTGAATTTAGGGATTTAGTCGCTATCGAAAGGTGGTGCTCATTTAAGTAAATTTAAAATATTTGAAAGGAAACAATAACAAGCAATTCAAAATAAATAAATAAATATAATATTCATGTATATATGTTTTTAAAATAATTTGTGATCATTTTCTACTTAAAAGTTTTGAATGTAATATGTTTCAAAAATATTAATTTTGCTTTCTGAATCAAAATGGAGATAAATATTTTCTTATAAAGTTAATTTCTTCCTTAATTAATTTCTTCATATAATTAAATACAAAAAAGTTTCTAATTGCAATTTCAACTTGTAAAAGTTAAGCAACAGATGAAACATAAAGGAAATATGAATCTTGCTGAAACAATAAAACGTCTGGGAAATAGAATGAAACCACAAAATGGAAATATGGAGGGTAAGTAATCATTAATCCTTAATCAGAGATTTCATGTTCGAATCCTGGGTATAGAGTCGTCTTTCTTAGAAAGCATTTCGTTCCTCGAGCTACGACTTTTTCGATGTGAATCCGTATTTAATCGGGCCCCAATACAAATATCGAACACTGAATACTAAATCAAAAAAAGAAATTGTGATAGTTGGGAAGTGGGAACCATGATTACGTCTCTAGATCATGGTACAACCTCACCTTAGAAGAAATCATGATAGTTACCAACTTGTTGAGTTAAGGAAAAAATTTTGAGATGTTACGAAAGTGAAAGCTATATATTACTTCCCTTTACGAATATCATCAAATATGTTTTAATAACAAATAAAGGTAGGGTACACTATGAAAGCATTTTATCATTTTCAAATACTTCTTTAACCATATGAAAGCATCTAACGAAATGTTTCAAAACACACATAGTTTTTTCTAAGATGTATTTTTGAGTGAATACGTTAAAACCTCCTATACTATTATATTTTTATCAATTATATATTTAAATTATTTGATGTCCCCAAAACTCCCTTAACTATATCCCCTATATATTTAAAAACCACTCATGATCTTTTAATAAAATACGTAAGGTAACTCGCCAAAAGGCGTGTGGGAGATGAAATAATACATAAAAATAACCCCAATTGACCATGTCTAATGGTTAACTACTGTTACTCTTTTTTTAAAAGTTATTTTTTTCTATTTTCCCTCTATTTTCTTTATATTGTAGCCTTCTTCTTCATTTTTTCTATCTTTCTTTTTCTTTTCTTCTTATGGGTTTCATTTGAAAAAAAAAATCTTTTCTTGTTTCTTCTAAAATTATCTTTCTTCTTCATTTAGATCTTCTTCTTTTAATACTATTTAGTCCACCAAAAGCCTATAATTATTTTTACCAAATCCTAATTGAAAATTTGCCAAACCTTATTTTTTTAGTCCCAAATCTCGTATTAAACTAAAATTTTCAGTGAAATCGAAGGTTAACGAGAAAAATCCAATGTTTCATCGAAATTATGAAAATCACGATTGAGACATGATGTAGCCATTATCAGAGGAGATGGAAGAATTTTTTTTTATTAACAAATGACCTTGTGTTTATCCCTTCATCCTCTTTCTTTGATTTCTTAAACTCCAAACATGTACCCATTTAATTATTTTTTATTATTAGTTAAAAATTCTCAATTAAATTGATATTTACATTAGGCTGAGTGAATAAAAGAGTGTTCCACATGCACCACTACAAAATCGAAGAGATATTTTTAATATATATAGGGGCATATAATTGAGAGAGATTTTAGAGACACCAGATTGTTTAGGCGGGTACTGACAAAAACATGATAGTTTAGGAAAGTTTTGGAATATTCACTCTTATAGTTTTCTACCTAAATAAAATTCAAAGATATCACATTTTCCAACACCAAAACTAAAAGCAAACTCATTTTTAATTATAAAAAATAAAAACTTAAAAAGTTTAGCTTCTATATATTAGGGTGAAAGAATATTATCCCGTAATTAATGATCATATTGGAGGGGTAAGCACCCTCCACTTCCAACCAAGAGGTTGTGAGTTCGAGTCACCGCAAGAGCAAGGTGGGGAGTTCTTGGAGGCAAGGATGTCGAGGCTCTATTGAAAACAGCCTCTCTACCCCAAGGTAGGGGTAAGGTATGCGTACGCACTACCCTCACCAGACCTCACTAGTGAAATTATATTGGGTTGTATATTGTGTATATATATATAAATTAATGATCATATTATTTAATTAAAAGCTAATCTAAATAATAAGGTTGGTTACCTATTGGGCATTTGCATAAATACTTTTTCTTTGACCACTATTTAAATTTTATCCCCGCTAGTCCAGTTGGCTGAATTTGTATACTTGATTACATAAGTATATATAAAGTCGGGGGACAGAATTTAAAGAGTGAGCTGGATAAAATTTAAGGGTTCACCAAACTATATAGAAAATCATGTTCTCTATTAGTTCCCACAGAACACACGCACACTGCAGTAAGTAAATGGCACAATGGAGTTTTATGTGGAAATTCTCTCTCAATGGGATCAAAAATCACGACCTGCCCTTGTAGGATTTCAACTTCACTACTGAACAACTTTAGATTACAACATATTGTAACCTAGGAATTAACCTCTTAATCCCGCACTAACTTGTAACACTCTATTATAAGCCACTTTGTAATAACTCTATTACAAACACTTTACAACTCGACTAACTCTAGCCAAGACACAAACACAAATGTTTATGATTTACAAAAGATCTTCTACAGAAATGCTTCTAAGTAAGCTGGGTAGAAGTTACAAATGAAGAAATAATAACAAAGACTCAACAAACCTAAGGATTTAAGATATCTTCAATCTTTGGATCTGGTCCTTGGTTATGTTGTCCTTCGTTCTTGATGCCCTTGAGAATCACTTGCAAGATTGACACAGACTTGAGAGAATGCTTGATAAGTTCTTGAATTTGCAAGTGATTTGTTTTTCATTTTCTTGATGTTAATATATCATTTGTGACATCACTTGGATGATGTAAGCAAGTTAGGTAAAGAGCATTCAGCATAAAGTTGATTGTTGCACTATTTCTGCATTGTAGCATGTGCATGCAGCAATTTTACAGCTGTGAAGAGTTGACTTGTACGGTCACTTCGGGAAGTGGTAGCTGTCTGTTCCCTCTGTTGTTCCTTTGACTCGGAAGAGTTGAACTGTGTCTCCAACTGGAGACTTCTTGACTTATACAGTCACCTCGGGAACTAGTAGCTATTTGTTCCCTCGGTTGTTCCTTTGACTCGGAAGAGTTGAACTGTGTCCCCAACTGGAGACTTGTTGACTTGTACAGTCACCTGGGGAACTGGTAACTATTTGTTCCCTCTGTTGTTCCTTTGACTCGGAAGAGTTGAACTGTGTCCCCAACTGGAGACTTGTTGACTTGTACAGTCACCTGGGGAACTGGTAACTATTTGTTCCCTCTGTTGTTCATTTGACTTTGAAGAGTTGAACTGTGTCCCCAACTAGAAACTTGTTGATCTTTAAGTTGTAGAGAATGTGTATCAGGTTCCTTATCTGATTCTTGATAATAAATTTGTTAGATTATCAAAACATAAAATAAAGATATTTATAACCTATTAGAACTAGGAAAGGCCATAGTCATACCTTGCAAATAATTCATTACTTTACTTGCTAGGACATATTAAAATGTAAGGATAATGTAAAAATATTTTACGCCATTAACCAATATTCTATATATTATTAAAAGCAGATGAAAAAAATCTTCTCTTTAAGCCAAGTGTCAGCTTAGAAAAAAGTTATATGACATAAGTAGTTAACAAGTAGTTATAGTTATTAATTATTGTTTCAATTTAAACATCTATAAAATAATAATGTTTTTTTAATTTTTTGGTGTTGTTGTTGTTGTTGTTGTTGTTATTATTATTATTATTATTATTATTATTATTATTATTATTATCATTATCGTCATCATATCATACTATAATATAAGCATGGCGACTTTTGGATGAAATTATTTTACTAAAATATTCTTCAAAAATGACCAAAATACCTTACTAACTCAAAATTAATTTATTAAAGTCATTCCTTTTAAAAACTAACTAACGTCCATAGGAAACGAGACGACCTCTTAGCTACTAAAGTAAAGGTTTAGTTTCGCTTTTTTCATCTTCTACACTGATGGTACTGCAAGCTATAAATTTCTTATTAATATTTTAGAAGCACGTTTCACTTTGTTTCTTTTATCTTCCACTTGGGAGCTAAGTGTTTTTAGCCGTTTTCGATTGGTGGTTCTCATCAAGCAGCCTCCACGAAAAAGTTCCAACGAGTGGTATGTTTCGATTGTCTTGGATCTAAAATTCCATAAAATTTTGCTAAGTTCCTTCTGGATGCGAAAATATTTGTTCAAACTATAAGCTGCTAATTTCTTATTGGTTACTGTGTAGCAGCATGATGGATGATGAGCATGGCAAAAAAATGCAAATTCTTATATTTTTAACTTCACACTTGCAAGCTACGTATCCTTTAATACTAGAAGTTCTATTTTTTTTTTTTTGGGGGGGGGGGGGGGGGGGTTATCGTTTTTGTTTTTTTTGTTTTTCCTCCGGGCCGGGAATCTGGTTTTTTGTTTTGTGGTTTTTTTTTTTTTTTGTGGTGGGGGGGGGGGGGGGGGGTCAATTTTGTCTTATAATTTGTAATCTCTTTAAACTGAGATTTTTTATCACTGTTTTGAATTCGATGACTTATTAATTTTCTATATTTTTTGCCTTATCAGGCAATTAGGTGCCTTTAATTATGTTGATATTTTTTGTCTTTATTTTTTTCTTCAATTGGAGGTTGTAATTTACTCTTCAAATTCTATGTTACTTATCACACATAAATATTATTTATTCTCACATCTATTATGTTTGTCAATTCTTTGATTATTAAAAATTAAATATAAACGAAAAGATATTATTTATTATAATATAATAGAGTATATTTTTCAAGGAGTACAAAAGTACCACACTGCCAACATTTAACACATGGTTGTTCATTATACAATTATATTTTTGATATGTATGTGGTTGTAAAAGGCGAAGACAACAAATTCTTAAAAAGGAGGCTAAATCTTTACGTGAATATTTGTAACCATAGCCGACATTTAAATTATGTGTTGTTCACATATTAAAAGCAATTATTGTCAAGTTGAATACTTGATATATTATAAGAAATTGCATTATCAAATTCGTTCTAATATTACTTTTGAAATTCAGTGATGCAACTTTCCAATATGATTACGTTTGTAATGACAATAAAATATCGGTTGAATAGGCTCATCGTTCATTAGTTTAAGCTTGCATTATTTCTCTTCAATTATTGTGCAACTAATTACACAATAATTATTATATTTCTATTGAAATATTTATACTAATCAGCATGGGATACACGTGCAACGTAGTATATCTATATCCTCTTACGATTGATCAAATAATTCCTTTACTTTAGAAATATTAATTTCATTTGCCTTTGAAATTTTTCATTCTACAACCCAAAACTTTTCCAATTCAAAGCGGAAAAAAAATAAAAGAAAAATTGGCATCCTATAACAACACATAACATGAATTGGTAATTTTTTAGCCTTACATTAGGTTTGGCAAAGATAGCCCCAAACAATTGGCATTATATAGCCAATTCTAAAAAAACTTCTCTCTTATATATTCTCTCTAAAAAAAAACTACTCACTTATTTTGGCTTCCCTCCCCCTTTCTCTCCTTGTATTTCTTCTTCTATCTCTTCTCTTTCGCTCTCATAGTTTAGAAAAAATTCTTGTAAATTATGCAAAAGAAATCAGTGGGATGAAAAGGTAAGGTTGATCGCACATTGGAGAAAATCAGAAGCAAAAACTAAGAGAAAAAATATATATTTCAACTTTTTTTTTTAGTTGGACTTAACGAGTGGGTGCGATTGAACGTGGTTGAAAATACCTAAACGAGACTATATATGTAACGACCCGGTCTGTCGTTACGTAGAACATGAATCATAATTACTATTATTAACTTGTCATAGGTTGATTATACTATTATTGATGTGTGAGAGTTGGTAGGCTTGGAATCGGAATGGTGGTAGTAAGAGTTTAGTCACCTAGTCTTTAAAAATGGCCTTATAGTTGGAAAAGTCAACTGAGATTTGACTTATGGGTAAACGACCTCGGAATGCGGATTTTATGGCTCGGATAGCTTCGTTAGGTGATTTTTGGACTTAGGAGTGTGTTCAGAATAATTTTGTGATGTCTGGTGTAGAATTAGGCTTGAATTGGCGAAAGTTAGTCTTTGGCGATTTCCGGTCGGCAGTGAAAAATAGGCTATCGGGGTCGGAATGGAATTTTGACAGTTGAAACAGGTTCATAATGTCATTTTGGATATGTCTGCAAAATTTCAGGTCAATCGGAGTTGTTTTGGATAGTTTCGGCATCGTTGGTGGATTTTAGAAATTTGAAAGTTCTTAGGCTTGAATCCGATGTGATTTTGGTGTTTTGATGTTAGTTTTGGTGTTCCGAGGGTGCAACTAAGTTTGAATGATCATATGTGACGTGTTGGTATGTTTGGTTGGGGTTCCGAGGGGCTCGGGATTGATTTCGGGTGAGTAACGAACACTTCCGGACTTGAAAAATCTGTTGTTTTTGGTAGTGTGTTGTAGGTGTAAATTCCTCTATGCGATCGCGGGGTGTCAAATGCGATCGCATAGGTCTGTTGGTGAGGCCCCAGAATTTGTTCTGTGCGATCACAAGTGAAGTGGTGCGATCGCAAAGTAGAGAGGGAGGAGGCAGTGCGATCGCGTGTGAGTGTGTGCGACCGCACAGGGGCCTGGGCGCGTGAGGGAAAGGGTAGCTAGTGCACTGTGCGATCGCGTGCACAGTGCTGCAATCGTGTGAGGGAGTGGAAAAGACCATGTGCGAACGCGCCTGGGAGCGTGCGAACGCACATGGTATTTCATTACAAATCTGGGCAGTATTAAATTAAACCCTCCGCGACCATAACCTATTTTTACACCATTTTTGTACGGAAAGAGAGCTTTTGAGGCGATTTTGAAGAGGGAAAATGAGTGTTCTTCATAGAGGTAAGTATTTTGGACCTTAAAACTCGATTATAGGTGATTAAAGAACATAATCTCAGTTTTTAATTCATGAAAATCAGTAAAAAAGGTGGGGTTAGGGCTTGAGATTATTTGAGGGGTCAAACGAATTCCAATTTTAGCGTTCTTTATATGTACGGACTTGTGAGGTGATGAAGAACATTTTGGTATAAAATTTGTTGAATTCCAAGACGTGGGCCCGGGGGTCGGGTTTTGACCGATTTCGGGTTTTGTGCTTAAAATCGATATTTTTCAATTGGAATTCATTTCTTAAGCATAATTTGATGATAAAAATCTGAACTTGGTAGATTTGGAGCATTCGGAAGTTGATTCGAAAGGCAAGCGTATTGCAGAATAGTTTTCGGGCTAGTTTGAGGTAAGTAATGTCTTTAAATCCTGTCCCGAGGGTATGAAACCCCGGACTTTACATCCTTTCACGGATTTTAGAATGCAAAGATTAGAAATTTGGAGATATATTCCTTTTTAGGCAACTATTGAGTTGCAAAACCGATTTTTAAAGCGTACGCTTAATAGTATTGATATATATTTGATATAATTTGGGCTGTAAGCCATGTTTGGGGCCTAGTGCCGATCTGTTTATCCCTTGGGGGCTGTTTTTACTATTTTCCTCACTTGATATGTTATTATTTTCACTCAGTCTTTTCTTGATAATTGTTTTGACACTAAGAGTATTTTGATACTATTTATTGAAAATGAAACATTGTTTTGGGTCGAGAACCCGATATATTTATGGCCTGAAGGGCATGTTGAGAGTGTCTGACTGAGTGAGGCTGCGGGCCATTATTGTGAGGATATTATGATATGAGAGAGGCCGAGGGCCAATATTGTGAGTGATTTATGTCATGATGTGGCTTGTTATAGCGCTTGGGTTGTAGGAGCCCCTCCGGGGTCTGTACACACCCCCAGTGAGCGTAGGTACCTACTGAGTGACTGTGAGGTTTCCTGATAGGCTGATACTGAGTGACTGTGAGGTTGCCTGATGGGATGATACTGAGATTTTGACTACAATCCACTTCATTTTTCAAACTGATTTTTACTGAGATATAATGAAATTATACTTGTTTCAAAGTATTTCTGGACATTTGTTTTTGAACTTATGTATTTGGTGAATACTTTATGGTGACTTGGTGTTTTACTGTTTTTGTGAATTGGTGTATCTGTGTTGTATGTTTCGTATTTCTCAGACTGTGATTTATTTTCATTACTACTGAGTTGGCGTACTCATCATTACTCCCTATGCCTCTGTGCACAGATCCAGGTACCGGCTCGGAGCAGTAGTTGTCTCGGTTCGTTAGCAGCAGTTTTACGGGATTTCGAGGTAGCTGTCCAGCGTCCACAGCTTCTCCATTTCCCTTCCTTATTTAGGTTTAGCATTTCATTCCTAGACTTTATTCAAGACATTAGTAGAGTTAGTTTTATTTCGTATATGCTCGTGACCATGTTGACTCCAGTCTTGGGAGGTTTTGTTTAGAGTTGTTTAGACTATTATTGGGGCGCTAAGACTTAAAGAAATTATTTTATGCAATGTTTTTTGTTTATTATTGAATTGTGAATTACTATAATGGAACAAATGCGTAGTAATCTGATGGTTGGCTAGCCTAGTTACACGATAGGCGTCATCACGACCTGTTAGGATTTGGGGTCGGGGTCGTGGTAGAGGTAGGGGACCAGCCCGCGCAGTAGACGGAACAGTACCCCAGGATCCCCCTATCGTTCAGGATCAGGTTCCCACCGATAGTGCTCCAGCGGGACAGGCTCATGCATCGGCAGTGCCTATTATTATTCCGGGTCTTCAGGAGACCCTGCTCAGATATTGACGGTGTGTTCCAGTTTAGCTCAAGCAGTTGCTATGTCCACTACTGCCACTGCAGCTCAGGCCGGGGGAGGCAATCAGACTCCAACTGCCCGGACACCTGAGCATGTTGTACGGGGTATTCAGACACCGGGAGCAGCCCCAGCTCAGCCGGTTGCCCCAGTTCAGGACTATGTGGTTCCAGCTATGCCTGAGAATGATCAGCGTAGGCTGGAGAGGTTCAACAGACTTAAGCCTCCAACTTTCAGCGGCACAGAGGGTGAGGATGCCCAAGGTTTTCTGGATAAATGCTAGAGGATATTGCGTACTGGGGGTATTTTGGAGACCATTGGGGTCTCGTTTGCTACATTTCGGTTTGCGGGTGTTGCTTTCACTTGGTGGGAGGCATTTGAGAGGCGTAGGCCGGTTGGTTCAGCACCACTCACATGGCAGCAGTTCTCCACGATCTTTTTGGAGAAGTATGTTCCTCAATCCCGCAGAGAGGAGTAGCGCAGACAGTTTGAGCAGCTGCGCCAAGGAGAGTTGTCAGTTACTCAGTACGAGATAAGGTTTTCCGAGTTGTCTATACATACTTCTGAGTTTGTCGCTACTGATAGGGAAAGGATTAGGAGGTTTGTAGATGGTCTTACTTATCAGCTTCGGATCTTGATGACCAAAGAGAGAGTGTCTGGAGCTACATTTGAGCAGGTAGTTGACATTGCTCGGGACATTGAGTCGGTTCGTACGTAGGAGCGTGAGGAGAGGGAGGTCAAGAGGCCTCGGGGATCAAGTAGCTTCAGTGGTGCCCCTTCTAGAGGGCAGTTTCAGCACAGCAGAGGTCATCCATTTAGACCTCCACAACCAGTTCGCCCAACTTACAGTGGTGTGTCTTCGGGGCAGGGTCCTCGCAGTTCTCATTAGGGACGTTCATCTTTTAGTGCCCTTCCAGCTCAGAGCTCCGCCCGAGCATCATCTTATCAGGGTTCGTCTATGCATGGTTTGTCTGGTGGTTATCATGGCGGCAGGGGTTCTCGTCAGTTTTCATCTCCAGCTCCAGGTAGTTGTTATGAGTGTGGAGAGTTCGAAAATGAGTGGAGGCAGTGTTCTCGTCGTCCTAGTAGTTCATCTCAGCAGAGGGTTCAGCCCTCGGCTTCAGCCCCAGTCACTTCA
>ML289674.1:0-11542 GCA_005239495.1 Nicotiana undulata | reverse complement strand
TGGCACGACATCACCCTTCGTGCTTTACTCTCTTCCTCACAGTGCAATAATGAATAAATGAGACGAATGGAACGGAATCACCCTTCGTGCCTTTACTCTCTTCCTCACATTGCAATAATAAATAAATGAATGATATGAATGAATGGCACGGCATCACCCTTCGTGCTTTACTCTCTTCCTCACATTGCAATAATAAATAAATGAATGATATGAATGAATGGCACGGCATCACCCTTCGTGCTTTACTCTCTTCCTCACATTGAAATAATAAATAAATGAATAATATGAATGAATGTAACGGCATCACCCTTCGTGCTTTACTCTCTTCCTCACATTGCAATAATAAATAAATGAATAATATGAATGAATGGCACGTCATCACTGTATTGGTAAAAAAAAAATAGCTTTACACGTAGGCAAAATCTGGATGACTCAGCCAACTATGTGGACCAAAGAAAACAACACATGTGGAAGTAAAGATACACGGAGGCACGGAATAAAAGAGATACAATCAACATATTTTTTAATATAACAGCCACGAGAAGATTATCGAAGAAGAAGAGATACGGTCAAAATGAATCTAGACAAAGCAATAGGCAGGTACGAGATTAACTCAACATGCACGGAATTGATTCATCAACCACGAGTGTATCAGCTACGGGAAACCTAATGAAGAATAAGAGATGTAGTCATAGAGCACCCAAACGAAGCCACGGATAAGATTCGATAAACAACAGTTAATGACTCACATGTTACGTAATTCCTAAAATAACAGTTACGATTCACCTTTGTAACGCCTCATTAATGCAATAATTAGTCATTAATGAGCAATCATTACAGGAATCAAAACGTTGTACTAGGAAAATCCCTCTATAAAAGGGAAGAAATGTAACAAACAAGATCATCTGAATTCTCGAATACAAACTACTTTACTTCTTGCACTCTATATTGCTATCAATTTATTGTTTCTTTTTGTTATTTTATTCATTCGATTATCAGTAACCCGAGTTTATCTCAAAATAGCTTTGTCAGGGAATATTATCTTTGGTTAAACAAATTGGCTCAGTTACTAGGAATCTGATAATCATAGTGCGTTTACCAACTGATATCCTTTAAATCATGTCAAATTCCAACAACGACGACAACAACAACAACAACGACAACAACAATGACGACAACAACCAACAAAGAAATGAAACCCCAGTTCCATCTCCTCGAGGAACCCCGCGTGCTTCAAGGGAATCATCTCCAATTAGATATAATAATCATCATAACAATGATGAGCAAACAATAGAACATGATCGAATAAAACAAATGATTGCTGATTATATGGGACAAGCTTTGCAAGAATTTGCAAGAGGGTTGCCACAAGCACCACCAATACCACCAGTACCGCCTCAAAATAATACAATCATAGCGGAAAATCCTTAATCTGGGTTAATAAACTCAGCCAGGGGATACACTCCAAATGAATCTTTAGAAACAAGATCAGGTACGACTAATAATTCTCAGTTACAAAATTTATTACTAACCATGCAGAAACATATGAAAGAATAGAACGATCGCATCGAGCAAATCCCTGGTGTTCCGCCTATTATCAAGGGAATCGATGTAGATAGGTATTCTCAACAGCCTTGGAAGCCAAGTGCAGCTCCATTACCTATACCCAAGAAGTTTAGAATGCCTGACGTTCCCAAATATGATGGAACAACTGACCCACGTGATCACGTGACTGCTTTCACCACTGGAGTAAAAGGCAATGATTTAACAAAAGAGGAAATCGAATCAGTCCTTGTCAAGAAATTCGGAGAAACACTCACGAAAGGAGCTTTAACCTGGTATTCTCTTCTCCCTGAAAACTCTATAGATTCTTTTGCTGAACTTGCAGATTCGTTTATAAAAGCACACTCTGGTGCACAAAAAGTTGAAAAACGAATGGAAGATATATTCAAGATAAAACAAGAAGACACAGAATTACTTCATGAGTTTGTGGACAGGTTTCAACGGGAAAGAATGCAACTACAAAGGGTGCCTGACAACTGGTCAGCCATGGCATTCACAAGTAACTTGAACGATAAAAGCTCAGAAGCCACGAGACGCCTTAAAGAGAGTTTAAGAGAATTCCTAGCCACAACATGGAATGATGTGTATAACAGGTACAATACCAAACTCAGAATCGAAGAAGATATCATTGCCCGGTCAAAAGATGAGGAATACCCCAGTACAAGACGACCAGAATCAGAGAAAAGGTTAGGCAAAAACAGGTACGATCCTTATCTAGGACCTTCGAGACGTGACACGCATCCCCGATTCAAAAATACAAGACCATCGGGAAAAGATACAAACTCATCTTCATCTAGATCCAGGAAAGATCGAGATGAACGGTCCAGGGGTAATACCCGAATTGGGGACCATAACTTTAATGTAAGTAGCACTGAACTTGTCTCAATACTACGAAGTATGGGAGACAAAGTTAAATGGACCAAAGAAAGGCGTTCTAATCCTAACAGGAGGAACCTTGATCAGTGGTGTGAATTCCACAATGATTATGGCCATAGAACTACAGATTGTAGATTTTTATAGGGTGAAGTAGAACATCTATTAAAACAGTGCTACTTAACGGAATTGTTTAGTGATAAAGGTAAACAGGCATATATGAAGAACAGACAGGAGCCACCAAAACCACCTTCCCCAAAACGAACCGTCAATGTCATACATGGAGGGGAAGAAGTGAACAACATAGTCTGTCAGCTAACATCAAAACAAGCACCCACGGGAAGAGAGTTCGAGAAGAGACGAGGGAAGATCAAATATCTTTTGATGACGCAGATTTTGGTGGATTAATACTTCCACATAATGACACACTGGTAATAACCTTACTTATTCATGACACTAATGTTAAAAGAGTATTGATTGATCCAGGCAGTTCAGTCAATATTATTTTGATAAAAGTCGTGGAAGAAATGCTGGTAGAAAATGAAATGATCCCGAAGGTTCGAGCTATATCTAGGTTCGATAATTCAACAGTGATAACTAAAGGAGAAATCGAACTCAATACTCACGCTGAAGGAGTCATAAAAGTAAAAAATTCCAAGTCATTATGTGATGACCCAAAACGTCATCCTAAGTAATTCTAGCTAAATCTGTGTTCTGAGGCCCCGAAAGCCTTCGTTAATCTCACCTCGATACGCGTGCGCAGCCCGGGCGTGTAGCCGGGAAGTCTTTATGTTTAAATTGGATGAAAATGGAATTTTATGATAAATAAATGAATAAAGTTGACTTTGGGTAATATTTTTGGTAAACAGACCCGGACCCGTGATTTGACGGTCTCGGAGGGTCCGTTGGAAAATATGGGACTTGGGCGTATGCCCGGAATCGAATTCCGAGGTCCCAAGCCCGAGAAATGAATTTTTAAAGAAACTTATTTTCTGAAAATAATAAAGGATTTTGAAAATGAATGATTAGGTGAAAATCGTGTTACCGAGCCCGTATTATGGTTTCGGAGCCCGGAACATGTTTATTATATGTTATGTGACTTATCTGTGGAATTTGGTATAAAAATGACTTAAGATGACGGGTTTCGGATAAAAATTGGAAAAGTTAAGCTTTATGAAGTTTTTAAAAAATCTATGAGTTTGATGATATTTTGATGATTTGAAAGATTGAATAAGTCCGTAGGATGTTTTGTGAGTTGCGTGTGTTTTTGGTTTTGAGCCCCGAGGGCTCGGGTGTGATTCGGGTAGGTGTTCGGGGTGTTAAACCATGGGAAAACACTGCTGGTGCACATTCTTCTGATGTGCCCGCACCTGCGAGCCTAGAGCCACAAGTGCAAGACCGCAGGCGCGACACCAAGTCCGCAAGTGCGGTCCCCCTCGCAGGCGCGAACCAAACGCCGCAGGTGCGGTTTCGCAGGGGCGTCATGTTTTCCGCAGGTGCGGCCCCTTCTGGGCCTGACCCAAGTCCGCAGGTGCGACCATTTTTCCGCACCTGCGATACTGCAGGTGCGAGCCTTCCTTTCGCAGGTGCGAGATTCGTCCAATGATTTTTTCTTAAGTCCAAAACAGACCCATTACGAGATTTTTTTCATATTTTTCACCCTCTTCTTATTCTCCACAGCCCCTTAGCCATTTTTGAAGAGTTCCATCACTACAATCTCAGAGGTAATCGATTCTAACACCAATTCCTTCCACTTATCTTCCATTAATACTAGAATCTAGGCCTAAAATCATGAAATCAAAGTAGAAATTAGGGGTTTTGGGTAGAGTTAGGTTTTTGGGTGATTCAACCTAAATTTGGGGTCGGATATTAAAACAAATTATATATTCTAACTCATGGGGGTATGGGTGATTGGGTTTTGGTCCGAGCCTCGTGTTTGGACCAAGCGGGCCTGGGGTTGAATTTTGGTATTTTTGGAAGAATGCTAGAAATGGAATATCTAGGCTATGGGATTGTGTTATTGAGTCTTTATTGATATTATTGAATTAATTATGCCTAGATATCGTTGTTTCGAAGTCGGATTATAAAGCAAAGGCGGTCTCAGAGGGTTGATTGCTATACTTTGGACCGAGGTAAGTGTCTTGCCTAACTTTGGTGAGGGATTAGGTATTGTATGTTATGTGTTTATCATGTTCAATGTATAGGTGAGGTGACGAGTACCTATACATTGTGAGTCAAGCATGCCCGTGAGTCTATTTTTTATAAAAACTCAGTTATTTCTTCAATGTTCATCATACTATGTAATTGCCTCTACTTGAGAAGTTGATTGTGGTTGATGTACTGGTTGTAGAGATTATGAAATGTTGGTTCGATTGAGGATCCAAGCATACGGTATATATATTGAGTTGTTTGGTGTAACGACCCGGTCAGTCGGTCCGTAGAATTTGCATTATTATTGTTGTTATTGCCTTGTTATAGATTGGTTATACTGTTATTGATGTGCTAGAGTTGGTAGGCTTGAAATTGAAGTGGTTATAATGAGAAATTGATCACTTAGTCTTTAAAAATAGCCTTAAAGTTGGAAAAGTCAATAGAGAGTTGACTTATTGGGAAACGACCTCGAAATGCGAATTTTATGGTTTGAATAGCTTCGTTAGGTGATTTGGGACTTAGGAGTGTGTTCAGAATAATTTTGTGATATCCGGTGTAGAATTAGGCTTGAATTGGTGAAAGTTAGTTTTTGGCGATTCCGGTCGGCAGTGGAAAATAGGATATCGGGGTCGGAACATGTTCGTAATGTCATTTTGGACTTGTCTACAAAATTTCAGGTCAAACAGAGTTGATTTGGATAGTTTCGGCATCATTGGTGAATTTTAGAAATTTCAAAGTTCTTAGGCTTGAATCCGATGTAATTTTGGTGTTTTGATGTTAGTTTTGATGTTTTTAGAGTGCAAATAAGTTTGAATGATGTTATGGGATATGTTGGTAAGTCTGGTTGGGGTCCCGAGGGGCTCGGGATTGATTTCGGGTGATTAACAGACTCATTTGGACTTGAATACATAGCTGGTTTTCTGGTTTTTGTGCACAACAATTTCCTTCACTGCGATCGCGGAGAGTAAATTGGGGCAGGCGAAGTTTGTTTTGTGCGATCGCAGGTGTGTAGGTGCGATCACAGAGCATAGAGGGGATAGGCAGTGCGGTCGCATGTGTGTTTGCGCGATCGCACAGAGGAAATTGGCGTGCGTGTGAGGAAACACTGTGCGGTCGCGTGCCTTGTGCTGCGATCGCGGAGGTCAACTGAGGAACACTGTGCGATCGCAGGGGAAAGAATACCTGTTTAGTTAATTAAAAACCCTTCCGCGACCTAGACCTAGACCTTATTTTACACCATTGTTGAGCGGAGGAAAGCTTTTTGGGCGATTTTTGAAGGAGAAAATCAGTGGGTATCACAGAGGTAAGTAATTTGATTATTGAAACTCGTTTATGGGTGATTTTAGACCATAATCCCAGCCTTTAATTCATGAAAAACAGTAGAAAAATAGGATTTTGGGGCATGAGATTATGAGACCTTCAAGGGTCGATTTGAGGGGTCAAACGAACTCCGATTTCAGTGTTCTTTATATGTACGGAATTGTGAGAAGACGAAGAACACTTTTGTATAAGAATTTCTGAGTTTCGGGATGCAGGCCCGGGGGCCGGGTTTTGCCCGGTTTCGGATTTTTTGAGTAAATTTGATATCTTTCGATTGGTNAGGTGGAAACTTTGGAATCATCTTTCCTATTTAGGCGACTATTGAGTTGCGAAACCGATTTTTAAGCCTTTGCTTAATTAGTATTTATACATTATGATATGTTTTGGGCTGTAAGCCGTGTTTGGGTACCCTTCGGTGGTTATGTTTTACTATCTTTCTCACTGATATGTTATGATTTTTCACTCAGTATTTTCTGTGAAATTGTTTTGACACTCAGAGTATTTTGATACTACTTGAAAATAAAACACTGTTTTTGGGTCGAGAACCCGGTGTATTATGACCTGAGGGGCAAATTGAGAGTGTCTGACTGAGTGAGGCTGCTGGCCTATATTGTGAGGATGATATGATATGAGTGAGGCTGCGGGCCTGTATTGTGTATGATTTATGCCATGCTTTGGCTTATTATAGCGCTTGGGCTGTAGGAGCCCCTGCAGAGTCTGTACACACCCCCAGTGAGCGCCGGTACCGATTGAGTGATGCCCGCAGGGCTTATGAATAGTGATTGTGAGGTTGCATGATGGGCAGAGTGATTGTGAGGTTGCCTGATGGGAAGAGTGATTGTGAGGTTGCCTGATGGGCAGAGTGATTGTGAGGTTGTCTGATGGGCAGAGTGATTGTGAGGTTGACTGATGGACTAATACTGAAAGATATTGTGATGAGAAATGATTATGGCTCGAGGGGCAGTTTTATGAAGATTTTTACTGAGTTTTCAAACTATGATTTACTTCGTTTTCAAACTGGATTTCACTGAGAACTTTACTGAGATATACCGATATTGTACTTGTTTTCAAAGGATTTCTGGAAACTGATTTCGAACTTATGAATTGATGACTACTACGTGGTGACTTGGTGTTTTATTGGTTTGTGGAATTGTGTACATGTTCTGTGTGTTTATATTACTCAAACTGTGATTTATTTTCATTACTACTAAGTTGGCGTACTCATAAAGACTCCCTGTGCCTATGTGCACAGATCCAGGTACTGGTTCACAGCAGTAACTGACGCAGTTTGATAGCAGCATTTCACGGGATTTCGAGGTAGCTGTCCAGCGTCCACAACTTCTCCATTTCCCTTCCTTATTTAGTTTTAGCATTTGATTCAGAGACATATACCATAGTTTTAGCAAAGTTAGATTTATTTATTCTTAGATGCTCATGACTATTGACTCCAGTTNTTTGGTTATAGCTGAGACCCTTGACGGGCATTTATTGAGATATTGACTGATATTTTCCCCTTGCCGGGTGATTTGAACTGTATTTTTCCCACTATGCTGCATTCCTTACCATACACATTGTCTTGCATTTGTGAGGAAGAGTGAGCACGAAGGGTGATGCCGTGCCATGTTTTTACATTGATTACATCATGTCATGCATAGTGAGAAAGAGAGTAAAAGCACGAAGGGTGATGCCGTGCCATGTTTTTACATTGATTACATCATGTCATGCATAGTGAGAAAGAGAGTAAAAGCACGAAGGGTGATGTCGTGCCATGTTTACATTTATTGAAAGCACGAAGGTTAATGCCGTGCCATGATTACATTGATCACAACATACATTGCATTGGTGAGGAAGAGAGTAAAAGCACGAAGGGTGTAGTCGTGCCATTGTTATCATTTAGACATGTCATTCATACCTTATCAGTTTTTGGTAAATTGTTTCTTTTCTTACTTGATGTTAATTAACTGCTCTATCTTATTGTTTTTCCCTTTATCCGTTCCCGTTCCCCGTATATGACTGTTATTCTTCCTTGTTTTGTTATCTGTATTTTGTGTTGTAGAATAGGACATGTGAACGTTATTTGCTAAGCCTAGCTTCGTCACTACTTCGGCCGAGGTTAGTCTCGGCAATTACTCAGTACATGGGGTCGGTTGTACTGATACTACACTGCATTTATCTATGTTGTGCAAATCCAGCTTCCGGACCCCGTGGACCACTCTGAGGGAGTCACCTTCAGTCCACATCGAGCTTCAAGGTATACCACTAGCGTTCGTGGGCCCTGGAGTCTCTCCTGCTATTAGTATCCTATTGTCTTATTTCTCCTTTCGTTCTAAAGACAATATTGTATTTCCTTTCAGACTTGTATTTAGTATTCTTATAGACAGTCCGTGAGGTTGTGACACCCCGGTTTTGGGATTTTGCGATGTTGTTATCTTTATCATTTCATTATGCATTTTTCAGAGTGTTGTTACATTTCTACTGTATAACTTTTGAAGTAGTTTTGGTTAATTCAGTAAAGGTTTGAAAGATAATTGCTTTATTACTACAAAGTTGTTTTAAATATGTCAAGGTGTTGTGTACGTTGGCTTGTNTGACAAGTTGGTATCAGAGCTCTAGGTTGCTTAGGTCTCACAACTCACGGACAAACTTGGTAGAGTCTGAGGGATCGGTACGGAGACGTCTGTATTTATCCCCCAGAGGCGGCTGCAAAGTTAGGATACTCCTC
Organism: Nicotiana undulata; assembly: GCA_005239495.1. Classification (NCBI taxonomy): domain Eukaryota; kingdom Viridiplantae; phylum Streptophyta; class Magnoliopsida; order Solanales; family Solanaceae; genus Nicotiana; species Nicotiana undulata. The sequence continues at coordinate 2,913 of ML289674.1, read as the reverse complement.
TTCTCTTCATACTCTGTTGTGCGTAGTATATTATGTATACTGATCGAGTTTCCATTCTACTCTCTCGCAGATGGCGAGGACGCGTGCTTCCCTTGGTTCGGCTCAGCAGCCCGACACTCCTGCTACAGCTCCTACGAGGGGTCGAGGTCGAGGACGAGGCCGTGCTAGAGGCCGAGGTCGGGGCAGGGCTCAGCCTAGAGCAGCAGCCCCAGTGGAGGACCCTTAGGTCGAGTCTAAGGAGGAGGTCCCAGTTCCGGCAGTCCCAGTTGGACCAGCGCAGGTCTCAGAGGGGTTCATAGCTACCCCGGTGCTTCAGGACGCTCTAGTCCGCTTGGTAGGACTTATGGAGAGTATGGCTCAGGCCGGTCTTCTTCCTAAAGCACCAACTGGATCTCAGGCTGGGGGAGGGACCCAGAATCCTGTTATTCATACCCCATAGCAGGTTGCCACTCAGTTTCAGACTCCAGCACCTCAGACAGCTGGAGTAGCTCAGTCGGGTATTGTGGCACCGGCAGCCGAGGGTGCAGCTATGTCAGCAGATGCTCTATGGAGACTGGACAGATTCACCAAGTTATTTACTACTACTTTTACTGGTGCACCGTCAGAGGATCCACATGACTATTTGGACAACTGTCACGAGGTTCTTCGGAACATGGGTATAGTGGAGTCCAATGGAGTTGACTTTGCTACTTTTCGACTATCTGGCGCAGCCAAGACTTGGTGGAGGGACTATTGCTTAGCCAGACCAATTGGGTCTGCATCTTTGACTTGGGCTCAGTTCAGAGAAGTATTTTTGGGGAAGTTCCTTCCCATTACTCAGCGAGAGGATCTTAGGAGGCAGTTTGAGCGCCTCCAGCAGGGATCTATGTCTGTTACTCAGTACGAGACCAGGTTCGTCACTCTAGCCAAGCATGCATTGATGATACTCCCCACTGATCGGGAGAGAGTTCGAAGGTTCATTGAGGGATTGGTCCAGCCTATACGACTTTAGATGGCCAGGGAGTCAAGTACTGATATTTCATTCCAGGATGCGGCCGACGTAGCCAGGAGGATTGATATGATTTTCTCGCAGGGAGGTGGTCAGGGGGTTTACAAGAGGCCCCGTCATTTTGTTAGATTCAATGGAGCTTCATCTGAAGGCATGGATTCTTTCAGTAGGGGTCATCCACCCCGACCTTTTCAGTCAGCACTCCAGGTATCTCCCCGTGCACCGCTGGCTCATGTTAGTGCACCGCCAGCATCTATCAGTGCACAGCCACTCCAGAGTTTTCAGGGAGGTTATCAGGGTCATCAGGGCAAGTTTTCGAGTCCACAGCCGCAACAGCCGAGATCTTGTTATACTTGTGGTATGCAGGGGCACCTTGCCAGATTTTGCCCTCGAGCTTTGAGTGGACCCCAACAGCAGAGTTACCGTGCCTTGGCTCCCACAACAGGTACACCATTACCCCCTCAGCCAGCTAGGGGTGGTGGTCGAGGTGCCAGAGGTGGTGGTCAGGTTCATAGAGGTGGAACACATGCCGCGAGGGGTAGAGGCCAGGTTGCAGCAGGTAGACCCAGGGATGTTCCGATTGAATGGGCTCAGCCCCGGTGTTATGCTTTTCCTGCTCGTCCTGATGCTGAGGCTTCTGATGCAGTTATTACAGGTACGGTTTCAGTTTGCAGCCGAGAGGCTTCGGTGTTATTTGATCCGGGTTCTACATTCTCCTATGTGTCTTCATATTTTTCCCCTTATCTGAGTATGCCCCGCGATTCTTTGAGTACTGCTGTACATGTGTCTACACCGATGGATGATTCTATAGTAGTAGATCGAGTCTACCGTGCTTGCGTAGTAGTTATTGGTGGTCTAGAGACTCAGGTTGATCTTTTGCTTCTTGATATGATTGACTTTGATTTTATATTGGGCATGGAATGGTTATCCCCCTATTATGCTATTCTGGACTGCCATGCCAAGACATTGACCTTAGCCTTGCCAGGAGTACCTCGTTTAGAGTGGAGAGGGACTCCTAGTCATTCTTCTGGTAGAATTATTTCTTATATGAAGGCTCAGCGCATGGTCGAGAAGGGTTGTTTGGCCTATCTGGCCTATGTTCGTGATTCTAGTGCTGAGGCTCCTTCTATATAGTCTGTGCCCGTGGTTCGTGAGTTTCCGGAGGTATTCCCTGCTGACCTGCCGGGTATGCCACCCGACAGGGATATTGACTTTTGTATTGAGTTAGCTGAGGGCACTCAACCCATTTCTATTCCCCCGTATCGTATGGCTCCACCAGAGTTGAAGGAATTTAAAGGAACAATTACAGTATTTGTTGGATAAAGGCTTCATTAGGCCTAATGTTTCTCCTTGGGGTGCTNCCGAGGATTGACGACTTATTTGATCAGCTTCAGGGTGCTACGGTATTCTCTAAGATACACTTGAGATCTGGTTATCATCAGCTGAGGATCAGGGCGTCCTATGTGCCCAAGACAACTTTTCGCACTCGTTATGGGCATTATGAGTTTTTGGTCATGTCGTTTGGGTTGACTAATGCCCCCGCTGCTTTTATGGAGTTGATGAACCGAGTATTTAGGCCTTATTTGGACTCGTTCGTTATTGTTTTCATTGATGATATTTGATATACTCTCACAGCCGAGAGTAAGGGTGGCAAGTGGGCCAGGCCTGGCCCGGGCCCGAACCGGGCTCGCGGGCTAAGCGGGCTTGTGGGCTAAGCGGGCCGGCCCGTGGGGGCCCGGGCTTGGGGGGCTTTAGGCCCGTGGGGGGCCGGGTCTTTGTTTGGGCCCGTGAGCCCGGGCCCGCCAGGTGGGACTGGAGCGGGCCAAGCGGGCCCAACGGTCATAATTTAAATTAAAAAAAAATTTAAAAAAATGGCCAACGGCCAGATTTTTAAAATCTGGCCATTTGAGCCTTAAAATAGCCGT
>ML289672.1:0-23871 GCA_005239495.1 Nicotiana undulata | reverse complement strand
CCCCCCCAAATCAAATGGAAGCTCACTGTGTCACTCTTCTTGTCTCAGGTTGAGAAATTGATGAACAATCTGCGTCAGTATGATGTACCACTGCAAAGGTACATAGCTATGATGGATCTTCAGGTATTAGCCCAAATGATTTTGATAATGCTCGGCTTCTGCTAAGTTATACTAAGTTAAGCACAATGACAGAATAATATTTGGAGTCTGATTACATCTGGGACGTCCCAAACAAATAGATCTTAGTTGGATCAAGTCCTTCTACATCTTTATGCCCAACTTTATTGGCCTCGTAATACACAAATTCTTGTTGTATGCATCTTGTTGCAGGAGAGAAATGAGCGGTTATTCTACAAGCTTCTCATGGATAACGTAGAAGAGCTGCTCCCGGTAGTTTATACACCAACAGTAGGCGAAGCATGCCAGAAGTATGGTAGCATCTTCAGACGTCCTCAAGGTCTTTTTATCAGCTTGAAAGAGAAGTATGTGTTAGGAATTCAATAGATAATTCTCAATTTAGTGGCCCGAGGGCTTTTCTTATTTCATTTTAAACTGAAATGCGATAGCCATTTGCAGAGGCAAAATTCTTGAGGTATTAAAGAATTGGCCTGAGAAGAAAATTCAAGTAATTGTTGTAACTGATGGAGAACGAATATTGGGCCTTGGGGACCTAGGTTGCCAGGTATGTTGTATATGAACTTCGCTCAAATTATTTGAAATCATCTTAGGTGAGTTCCAAGGAATAACAGAAAACTAGTTTTTGTCTTATAACTGACGCTACGAGATCCTCTATGCACCAATTTATTTTTTAACATACCTACTACATATCTGTTCGCATATTTATCTTATGTTTCTAAAGGCATATTACTGAAAATCATCGCATCTTGATAGGGAATGGGGATACCTGTGGGGAAACTCTCTTTATACACCGCTCTTGGAGGCGTTCGGCCGTCAGCTGTAAGTTTCTGTAGGGAAAATGTAACGGTTGCTAGAAATGGACATGATGCCTTTCTTTCACAAATAGTGTTGTATCTTGATTACCCTTTCTTCCTTTTCAGTGCTTGCCGATAACCATTGATGTGGGCACAAACAATGAGAAATTGTTAAAAGATGAATTTTACATTGGGCTCAGGCAAAGAAGAGCTAGAGGACAGGTTCACAATTTTATTTCCTACAATGCTAGGTCTTAAAGTACATCTCATAGATGGTTGTATATCTTCTTACTTGATGCTTCTTCCACATTCAGGAATATGCTGAACTCCTGGATGAATTTATGTCTGCTGTCAAGCAGAATTACGGTGAAAAAGTGCTCATTCAGGTTGGTTTTCTTCTGACTAAGATGTACATATGTAAATCGAACTTCACTTTGTGTTCTAACTTCATTATATACATCACTAGTTTGAAGACTTTGCGAATCATAACGCATTTGACCTTCTTGCAAAGTATGGAACTAGCCACCTTGTTTTCAATGATGACATTCAGGTAAGATAAAGACTCATTCTTGTAAGGAGATGTAGGTGAGGTATTTGTATGATTGATACACGATGCTGTTACTAACATCTTCCTGTTCTGTGCTTTCTTACAGGGGACAGCATCTGTGGTCCTTGCAGGGCTCATGTCAGCACTAAACTTGGTGGGAGGAACCTTAGCAGAGAATACATTTTTATTCCTGGGAGCTGGAGAGGTACATATACCATCCATTGCAGAGCTGGATTTGATCATATTTTAGTTATCCCTTCCATTCTCTGTTTCTTTAAATTTCCGTTTACGTTTGGTAAATCACTTGTTGACAATGCAGGCTGGTACTGGGATAGCAGAACTCATAGCTCTTGAGATGTCAAAGCAGGTTAGAACTTGAAGGAAGCAATTTGTCTTTGTTTTGATTAGAGCAATTTGTCTTTGTTTTGATTAGTGCTCTCCTGTCAAAAGTTTCAACCACCTTTAATACAATGAAATATGCGGTGTTTTATGCATTAGTCTTTCTTGTGTAGACTGGAGCCCCTCCAGAAGAGACGCGTAAGAAAATTTGGATGGTGGATTCTAAGGTATTTGAAATCCCCTGCATCATATATTTTATCCTTTCTATCATTCTGCCGCACTGATATTTTGCTATACTAAGCATCCACAAATCATTCTTCCTATAGGGGTTGATTGTTAGGTCTCGTATGGTGTCACTTCAACATTTTAAGAGGCCCTGGGCTCATGACCACGAGCCAGTAAAAGAACTGGTGAATGCTGTGAAGGTACGAATACATCACCTCCTCCCCTCTTTCGCGATCTCTCTCACTCCCCCCCCCCTACCAGTGTCATTCTCAACTCATATTATTGTGTGCCAGTCGATTAAGCCAACCGTCTTGATTGGGTCTTCTGGAGCTGGAAAGACGTTTACTAAAGAAGTGGTACAAGCTATGGCAACCTTCAATGAGGTACTACTCCTTGTTTCTTGAACTCCTTCTTGGAGAAAAGCTTCATTCTGCAGTCCCACCTGGGTTGGGTTATGTCTAAGAAAGAGTAACGTACTGTTCTAAATGGTTTACAATGCAGAAACCAATTATTTTTGCTCTCTCCAACCCAACATCACAGTCTGAATGTACTGCTGAGGAGGCTTATACATGGAGTGAGGTAAATTAACAGACAGTCTACTTTTTATATATGAACTTGGTATTGCTATGTCAATGCTCTTGTCTCCCATATGTTCTGATTTTGAAGTTCTATAATATTTTCACGTACCACTCAGGGACGAGCCATTTTTGCTAGCGGGAGTCCATTTGCTCCAGTTGAGTACAAGGGGAATGTCTTCGTGTCTGGCCAGGTTTGAGATGTCAAAACAATGTGGCTTACATTTCCTCTTAACAGGTATACAGCATGAGTACTTAATTTCTCTTTTATAGGCAAATAATGCATATATCTTTCCTGGGCTCGGTCTGGGACTGATAATTTCCGGTGCAATTCGCGTTCATGATGACATGCTCCTGGCAGCCTGTAAGTTCTGCAAATTATAATATCTGCTGTTAATTGCTCTCTCCTTTCTTAATGAATGAATATATCTGTGGTACAAAGAACACCAGTAAATATAATTAAGACCGAGAAGCTTAATTTTGCTGTTTTCAAGAGAGGGAATGGAGATTCTGTTCCCTGGCAAAGCAAAAACGCTTCTATTTCTAGATTTTCTTGATTAAAATTCTTTGCATATGCTATTGCTCACCTCTCTATTTTCTATTTACGTTGCTGGTGTTATCTGTCTGGATTCCTTTGCTGCTACTGATACATTGTCTTTTTCCTTCTTGTGCCGAGGGTCTACCGGAAACAGCCTCTCTACTCCTCCGGAGTAGGGGTAAGGTATGCGTACACACTACCCTCCCCAGACCCCACATGTGGGATCCCACTGGGTTGTTGTTGTTGCATATGCTATTGCTCACATTTGACTTGGAATTGGCATCTTTCCAACCTCTACACTAAGGTGGTGCATTAACAAGTATGTTATGTTGCGCGGACTCTAAAAAATGTTGCCGCACCTGTGTCGGATCCTGCAAAAATACACTACGACATTTTCGGAGAGTCCGAGCAACATAACAAGTATGAGAACCAGTTGCTTTTCAAGCATAAAAAAAAGGGAAAAGAGAAAAAATAAATATGAGAACTAGTTGATGTTGATAAAAGTTGTATATGGAACTGCGAAACCAGGTCCGCTTTGGTTGCTCCAGTTGACACCATCACATAGTCCATCTTCTGTCCAACTACATTTTCATTGCAGTGGTCTATCATGCTCTACGTCAAGCTATGCATTTTATACCTCTACTACTCCTAGATCATTTTACTTGATGTAGGTTGAATGCGATCCGTAAATTAAGAAGGTTGTTATATCTGCTAGTTGTATACAGATTCATACCTACACAAGAAGCTTCTTACCTCCAACTTTGGTACATCGGATAATGTTACATTATCTGTAGTAGTTTCATTGCAGCTGATATTATTCCAATTCCTTGTATTGGCTGGATTTTCACACAATGCCACAACTTGGTCACATCTTTAACCCCTGAAGCCCCCCCAAAAAAAAAGCAAAGGGAAAATTGTTCCATCTAAAAAAAAAAGACTGTCTATTAATCCCAAGCAAGTCGAGATCAGCTATATGAATCTTAACTATCCAAGTCGCTTAAATCTTAAAAGTAACATGGACAATGACTTCCGTTTCTACATCATAAATTCTTACATTTCTCTCTCCAATCTTTTCGTCTGAACAGCGGAAGCATTAGCAGCAGAAGTTAGCCAAGAGAACTTTGAGAAGGGACTAATATACCCACCATTTTCCAACATAAGAAAGATTTCAGCTCACATTGCTGCCAAGGTGGCAGCCAAAGCATATGAACTAGGTATCTAATTTTCTCCTCTACAATCTTGTCACTGTAAGACTTCACACTTTATATAGTATAATGTAGCAAGTTGTTGATGTGTCTTTTTCGTTGTCCAACAGGTTTGGCCACTCGTCTACCGCAACCTGAGAACCTAGTGGCATATGCTGAGAGTTGCATGTACAGCCCCAGTTACCGTAGCTATCGCTAGTCATTTTTTGTTGATTTGAAGATTAGTTAGTGCCCGAGATGTTCTTTTTTCTCTTTTGAATCTGTCAGTTCAATCCAATGTAGGGAGCAGAAGTTTAGAGTATGCCTTGTTACTTTTGTTAGATGGGAATGTAAATATTCCGAAGTGATCATCAAAGTCACCTATCAAGTGGCAATGAAAACAGAGAAAATGGATATCTCGTGGTAAGCTTCAGAGCCTGTTTGGACATAAGAATTTTTTCACTTTGAAAATTTTCAATGTTGTTTGAAATCAGTATTTGGCCATAAAATTTTCAATTTTCACTTGAAAATGAATTTTGAAATTTTTCGAAAATTTGAAAAACTCCAAAAAACTGTTTTTTAAAATTTTCACTTAGATCACTCACAAAACATCAATAACAGCCCAAAATTATATTCATGTCCAAACACAACTCTAATTTATAAATACCCCTTTCACTTTTAATTTTTTTGAATTTTACAATTCTTGTGTCCAAACATCCACTTAATGTTTTTGCATCGTGTAGCTAATTTCCACAACGGAAACATGGAAAATAAATCGCTTAAGTTATGTATTTTGCCGGTCGGCCAAAAATAATTACATCCGTTAGCAAAATATATATATATATAATATGTATATTACATATATTAGTGTACAAAAAATATACATTTTGCTTGCTTAATTAATGTGATGTCTTTCCATTTAATAGTGGGCAGGTTTGTTACGTTTATATCCTTATATGAAGCTATGCCGTTTGAAGCAATAAGGTCGTTGTAGTATAGTGGTAAGTATTCCCGCCTGTCACCCGGGTGACCCGGGTTCGATCCCCGGCAACGGCGTTTTATTTTTATACTTTCTTATATTTCATCAAAGCTCTGAACAACGCCTACCAACTAAAATGAATTTGTTGGATAGGATGAGCAGAATAGATACTGTGGTGAAAATATCTGTAAAAATGTCACCCTAAAAGCTAGCTTTTGTATTGCATCTATGCTCAAAATTATGTTTAAATAGTCTCTTGAGAGCACATTCTTCTTGCAAAATTAATATAGTGGTATTATTTTTTTGTCAAAGATGGGATAATTCCGTAGAGATATATGTCTCACTCAAATTTATGCAAAAATAATAATAATAATAATTTGATGGCACCTGCAACACATATAGGGAACCAACGGAACACAGAATAAGTGGCAAAGATAAACGAAAAAGAAGCCAAGTGCGACGATTCTTATCAACATAAGGATATAACAAGAGAATCGAAAATTTTAAAATAATTTTTTTTTTTATTTTGCTTAAAATGGAAGCTGACAATAGATATCCTGGTAGCTTGTTTGGATGGTTATTACGTATTATTTCATAATGTATTATATCGTACTGTATTGTATTGTACTGTATCATTTGTATAGATTGTGTCGTTTGTTTTTGTTTTATGATATCACGTATCAGCAATATGAAGAATAAACTTTCAATATTATAAAGAAAAGTTATATATAAAAAGGTAGGGTAAATGATAAAATAAAATTATTTAATAATAATGAAGGGTGAGATTGGGAAAAGAAAGATAAGGTAATAACGCGACCACACCAAATCGATCGTTACATAAAGCGGCATATTCCGTCGTTACGTAATGACGGATCTAACGATACGATACAATATAATCTAAGTAACAATTAAAATAAATATCGTATTTAAAGCAACAATACTATACAATACAAATATAACAACCGTCTAAACAAGTTGTAAATCCACCCTTTCTAGTATCAAAGCTTTTTTGGTTGTACTTTAACGGGGGGGGGGGGGAGGGAATAAAGCTAGAATTATTTCTTCTCCTTTAGTCCAAGATACTTTTATCTCAATTTTTGCAGTTTCTATACCGATCCATTATACGCCAACCAATCATTGGGTTTTCTTTTTTATCTTCGTCCATTTTTGGGCTTTCGTTTATAAATTATCTATTCCATATTTGGTCACTTACTTTTATAAATTCTATTTTTCCTTATTTAGTCACTTAAGAAATGATACTGTTTTTCAATATTGCCCAGTAAGGCATCAAAGAACGACACTGTCCTGCACCCGCCGCTGATCAAATTATAAAGGCATGTGAAGTCTAAAATCTTCCCTTTGACGCACAAATTCATATTCAGTAGAATTCAGTCATTTATTCGTATTCGATAAAATAGTGCAAAAACGAATTGAAATGACCAATAAACTCAAGTATATATTCTTTATACATGTCGCGAGCAAATTTCATACATCCATAGAACCTTCCAATTTTAGGCTGAGACGGAACACGAATTTAAAATTTATGTGTGTGGAATTCTAGTTCTTTTAAGTTATTATTCAATAACTTAAGACAAATATAAAATTTAGGCCAAAGTTGTTAGGTTCGATCAGACCCGTAATTATAGGGCTGGCTCCTCTCCTGATTTTAGGTAACGACGATGAGTGCCTTCCTAATGGACAATTGGACATCGTAGTGAACGTATTAATTACCAACCGAAAAAATTAATAAAATAATTTTATTTTCATGGGAGAAAGAAATATCATCGTGCTAAATTTGAATATATAGACAACTAAAAGCACAATTTGTATAACTAATAGTGCTAGCATATGCGAAATAATATATTATTTTACTAAATTTTTATTATAAGTTCCATGCAAGCCTAATATATAGTTGCAATGATTTTTTTTTTCTTTTTGGTTTCTCATCCGGTATCTGGTATCCGTATTGGAGCCTGATCAATTATATTCGGATTCGCGCCGTGTAGGTCCCCATTCATAAAGATTTTTCCATTTTCTTCGAACTCGAAACCTATGATTAAGAATGAAAAAGCTTCTTACCACCGCGACGACATGCGTCATATTATTCTTTCCCCGCTCCTATATAAACCCTATTTTCATATGCCCATTTCTCATTCCCCAAACTTTGTACACCAAATCACTACGTCTCTGTGTGCGTCTGCTATTTAAATTTAACCATTACTCACTATGGAAAGAAATCATCACTTGCATCGGCAACTTGCCAACCTAAGGCAGTCCTTTTTCGATCAGGTTTCTCTTTCTTCCATTTGCTTAATTGCTTTCGTCCTCAGTACACTGTCATGGTAATTTAGCATGTCGTAATAAAAGGTAAATTTAGTAATATTTACTCCATTATTTTAGGTTATTGTTCATTGTTTATTAAATAAAGCTACTTGTAATTGTGCTTTAAGCAACCTAATCGTGTAAATATTTCTTATACGTTAATAGACATAATTAGTTAAACTCTTTAATTAATTACTACTACTGTTTACCTAGTTGTTGCGTGCATTTTATTATAAGATATGCACATTACTCTTTGAGCAAAGGGTTTATTGGAAACAACATCTCTACTTTCACAAAGTATATATAGATAAGGTATGGTTCAAATTGCACTCCCCATACCCCACTTTAAATTACGGGAGTATTTTGGGTTTGTTGTTGTTGTTGTTGTTATATGCACAATACTCTTCTCCGCATGCACTTATTGGCACGAGAATATGATATTATTAGGGGTGGCAATTTGAGCCCAAACCCATCTAACCCGCCCAACCCGTTCAGAAATTAATGGGTTGGGCTGAAAACATTTTAGCTCATAGGTCAATTTGGGCTGAACTCAAATTTACCTATTATTTTTTATGACCCATTTAGCAGCCCAAATACAACCCATGAAACTCACCCAAAACAAAGGGATCTCAACCCAACTTATCTAAAATTTACTTAGTTGCCCCAAAAATTATTAGTATATGAGTTTGGTATTGCTCGTGGGTGCAGGGATATCTTGATGAGCAATTTATTCAGTTGGAAGAGCTACAAGATGATGCTAATCCTAACTTCGTAGAGGAAGTTGTTACTTCATTTTATAAAGATTCTGCTCGCTTAATCCATAGCATTGACCAGGCATTGTGAGTTTTGTTTCATGACTACTGATCCATCCTTTTATTTTATACACATTTATGTACATTATAATTAATTTCTATAGTCATATGTACTAATATCAATAACGATCTAATTAGTTGGAGATTATATTTGACTATCTGACTATATATAGATGATATACTGAATTTATTCATGTTCATATTTTTATGCGTTTCAGGGAGAAACACCCTCTTGATTTTGCTAAGCTAGATAGCTATATGCACCAGTTCATGGGCAGTAGTTCAAGGTAATAAGTAGTACTTCCTCCGGTCCAAAATAAGTGATTTTCTGGCCTTTTTCTTGTGGTCCAAAATAAGTAATTTTTTCGGATTTCAAGAATGAATTAATTATTTTTTTCCTTTATTGCCCTTGGAGTAAATAGTGTTGGAGTGTGTGTTAGAAGTATTTATGTGGGATAGTAAAAGTTAATATGGTCAATTTTATTGTTAATTAATGTTAAAAGGTGAGTTTTTTAATCTGCGTAAAAACATGCAAAAAATCACTTATTTTGAACCGAATGGAGTAACTAATAGCAACATATATAAGAATATATGTGACAAATTAAACTAGCTAAATACTTAATGAAACAAGCCCGTTTCTTCAACCTAGCCAAGAAGTCAGAGGCGGATGCAGTGTAGTAATTATGGGTTCAATTGAATCCATAATTTTCGATGCGGAGTAAAAATTTATATATAAAAATTCATTAAAATTACATAAATAATAAATTTGAACTCATGCCTTTAAAACTATAATGAGTTCAATATTAAAAATCTTAAAAGTTGAATTCATATAGTTGAAGTCCTAGATCTGCCCCTCCAACAAGTACCAATAATTTTCTCTTGTCTTCCGCAGCATTGGAGCCAAGAAGGTAAAAACTGAATGCACGCAGTTCAGGGAATACTGCCGAGCTGGAAATGTGGAAGGGTACGTAATCTTTTTTCGATTTAATGTTTATACTCTCTCCGGCCCAAAAATAAGTGTTTTTTTAGTCTTTTTTGTAGTTTAAAATAAATAATTTTTTCAGATTTTAAGAATAAATTAATTATTTTTTTCTACAATACCTTTGGAGTAAATAATGTTAGAGTATGTGTTAGGAGTATTTATGTGAAGAGATAGTAAATGTTAATATGGTCAATTTCATTGCTAATTAATGTTAAAATATGACTTTCTTAATGTGAAAAAACAACCAAAAAATCACTTATTTTGAACCATATGGAGTACAATATATATAATCTTGTGCACTCAATTTTATGTCTTGTAACATGTTACCCAGATATAGCTTAACCTACTAGAAGCTTTGGTCGAAAATGTATACTCGTCTTAAAAAATTTATTGAATTTATATACAAGTTATTAATTTAGAATTCAATAACTTAAAAATACTAAAATTTTGAACCCATAAACTTCAAATCATGATTTCACCTCTGATTTTATCTACCTTATTTTCTAATTAATTAAGTTACTAATTCCATTTGTTATGAGTACTCTCAGATGGACTTGATTATGCAAAAATCTTTTTTGCTTTATTATAGATATATTTTAAATGACCTGGTAATATTTTAAAAAAACTACGGAAAAGGTCCAAATATGCCCGTGAACTATTTGAAATAGGACAAATATGCCTGTCGTTAATAGTTTGGCCAAATATGCCCAAACCGTCTAATAGTTGTGCAAATTTGCCCTTTTTTTAACGGAAACATTATTTTTTATTTTCTTTTTTTAATTAATTAAAATCAAAATATTTTTTTCCAGTTTTTAGAAAAATATCGCTTTAAAAAAATTGAAAAATATTTTCTAAAACATTGTTTTTGTAAAAACAGAAATAAAATCTAAAAAGCAATTTTCTAAAGCAATGTTTTTGTAAAACTTAAAAAAAACAAATATTTTCTTTTTATCAGTTTTTAGTTTAAGAAAAAATTCAGTTTTTTCCAGTTTTTACCGCTTTAGAAAATTGCTTTTCAATATTTTTCTCTAGAATTTACAAAAATCATTTTTAGAAAATAATTTTTCAGTTTTTTTAAACCAATTTTTTTTTCATTTTTTCAGTTTTTAGTAAAAATAAATTCAGTTTTTTTTTCAGTTTTTACAAAAACATTGCTTTAGAAAATTGCTTTTTAGATTTTATTTCTGTTTTTACAAAAACAGTGTTTTAGAAAATATTTTTCAGTTCTTTTGTAAAAACTGGAAAAAAATATTTCCCTTTTTTTCTCAGTTTTTAGTAAAAAAAACTTTTAGAAAAATTGCTTTAGAAAAAAAATATTTTGATTTTAATTAATTAAAAAAAAGAAAAGAAAAAATACGGTTTCCATTAAAAAAATGGCAAATTTGCATAACTGTTGAACGGTTTGGGCATATTTGGGCCAAACTATTAACGACGGGCATATTTGTCCTATTTCAAATAGTTCACGGACATATTTGGACCTTTTCCGAAAAAACTATTTTTCATGATCATTGTATATAAAGAAATTAAACTCATATATATTTCTCATGCATCTTACGACTACTCCATTACAACATTTTATGGGACGTTTATGGAACGAATCATGACATGAATTCTACTCTTTTTAATTAATATCATACTAATTCTGTTTACCTTAAGGAAGAGGCCTGCGACGGTTCTAGGGTAATAATCAGTGGAGGATGTAGTGTAGTATCAACGGGTCCAATTAAACCCATAATTTCTTATACGGAGTAAAATATTATATGTAAAATTCATTAAAATTACACAAATAGTAGATATGTACGCATAACTTTAAAAATATATAATGAGTTCGATGTTAAAGCTTTAAAAGTTGAACCCACAAGATTTAAATCATTGATACGCCTCTGGTAGCAATCCCCGTGTATAAACACTTTTGGAGTTCGACTAATTCGAATTTTGCACCCGAAAATTATAAAATCACAAAATAACGGATGAAATTTTAACGATAATAGGCGTGCATCACAAAAATTGTACATTAATTAGTCATGATTTAATTATTGTCAGAAAAAAGTACTGTACTTATTTCAAATGACACTAAGAAACACGTTGAAATATGAAACGACAGTTATTCCATCCTCTTTACTGTTTAACTTATGATCAAATTCGCAAATTTGAAACTATTAAGGAACAAATAATTAATTAAAAAGTCAATTTTTGTTGGTGGGCTGTCGGGGAATGAACGGATGCATGTTCATTCATTTGGGCTGGTTTTCTTATTCTTTATTTTAATTATTACGTGACTAATTTCCTTAGTTTCTTTCTCCATGAATTAAAGCAGATGCAAGAGAACTTTCCAGCAATTAAAGAGAGAATATGCACTACTCAAAAAGAAGCTAGAAGCTTATTTTCAGGTGGCCTCATTTTTTTAATTATAATGTATCATTTCTACCTCAAATGACTTGCATCGTTAAATTAATTACCTTATATATCAAATAAAGCTTGTGGTAAGTACTCCTTTATTGTTTGAGCCTTGAGTATGAAATTTCTTTTGATAGAACCCCCAAAAATGGTACTTCCTCGTGAATCTTAATTAATTAGTCAGGTCCTAAAGTGGTACCAGACAATATTATCGAGTTAGGAAATTAAAATAAAAATGTCGATCAAATTTATAAGATTAATTCCAGTGTTACTTTGTGCAGTTTGCAAGACAAATTTGACCAATTGAGATGGCGAGTCTACCAATCAATTAAGCATATGCTGAAGTATTAGAGTTTAAGTTGAATTAGCTAATAATATGGTTGTATACATTAAGCATATAGAATGTGCTATTGGATACATGAAATGAAGACTTATTCACATCTTTATTCACCTTTAGTTTTCTCATTGATTTTCAACGTTATTGTTATTATTGCTATTCAAGCTCATTAAATTCCTAGCTTTTTTATTAAAAAAAAGTAAAGAAAGAGCTATAGGAACTTGCATAGTTGCATCATGCATGTTTCCTCTTTATACAAATATCAGGAGTTGAACATGCACTCGATATATGAGAAACAATAACAAGTATCACTAGACGGGATCTTTACACAAGTAACCACTCATGTTCATTATTTACTTTTTTTATTCATATACATAGATTATACATTATTATACATAGTTATACATAGTTAATATGTAAATTATGCGTACATTATACCTTCACCGGCTACTTTTTGTTTAAGCAATTGAGTGGATGGCTATTTGGGTTAATAATACAATTCCGCTTCCTTCCTAATAAGTTATGGGCCGTGTGGTAAAATTTGGAAAAGGGATTTTTTTCATTCCTATACACTATTTGAAACTTTATTACGAAAAATGTTCATGTTTTGGTATTACCCGACCTAAACACATTTTAGTTACAAAATGTATACAATCCACCTTAAAATGAATTTCGAAATCTATACATAACCTTTATGTTTACTGGGTTCTGGATAGATTATCTATACATATTAAATGAAAAATTTAACTCAAATACTAAGTTATGCAAAACTTGTAACTATAACGGCGACACCAAGCTGTCCTTTTTCTTTTTCAAGTCATTCAAGTTTATTTATAACCTCTAACTTGATATTTAATTGGGGACGGTGATGCTCATGTCATTCAAGTTCTAGATTAGCGAAATGATATAAATTGATAGGAATAGTTGATGGTTTGATTTAATCACTATTAATTAGGTCATGCTTAACTAATGTTTTAAAAGATGAAGATGCAGTGGAAGGATTTTATCATGCTAAGCCCGGAAGATCTCGAAATTTAGTGCCCGGAAATTTTCATAGTATAAAAAATATACAAAAGACATAAACTACAATGTCTTTTAATAAGGCTCCTTCCAATTGTGTATTACTTATTTTAAGTCATACCAACGAAACTATGCTACTCAATTAATATATGTTTTTAATTGGATGGAAGGTTTCTTCGCATATTATATTCTGATAATTTCAGACAAGTCAAAGCATATTAAATTTAGAAGAGAAAAACGGAGTTATATTTATTATTGGGAAGATTTATTATCTATAATTTATCTACAACTACAATATCATACCACTTAAATACAATTTTTATACAAACATTATACAATATGTCTTTTGTATATTTTGTATCTGATTTATACGTAGTAAAAACAAATTTCATACAACTAATTATATATTATACAACTTATCTACAATTTATCTACAATTTTCATACATTATTTCTGCTCAGTTATATACATCTACAATATCATACAACTTAAATATAATTTTTCTACAATATTGTTTAACTTTCATACAATAGTTAAATAAAAATAACAATATATAAATAACAGAAATAATTTATCTACAACTTATCTACAATTTCTTACATTATTTCTATCATTTTTCTATAATTTTACTACAATTTCGTAAATATAGTGCCTATCACGTCTTCTTCTTCTTTTTCGAGTTTCCATCTGAAATTCAGCCAAAATCAAGTATAATCTTCACCAAAACACTCTCAAAATTGAGATATAAACTCCAAACCATATTTTCAATTATTTTCAACAACACTCAATCCAAACAAACAATGATTTTTGAAAACCCAAATTCGAATTCAAAGCGTCAAAGCTTTTTATAGTTGTCAATGATGGAATTGCTACTCTCTTTTTCTTTGCTTTACAATATTAAAATTAGGAATTGAGAGATAGAGGGAGACATAGAGAGAATACTCAATTCTTTGCAACAACACCCAATTCCAACAAATAATGTTTTTTGAAAACCCAAATTCGAATTCAAAGCTTCAAAGTTTTTTAGTGGTTGTCAATGGTAGAATTGATACTCTCTGGTGCAAGATACGTGGGATGAGAGGGGTGGGATGTGGAGAGAGAAACGGGGGAGTGGGAATATACGGTAGAGTTAAATTAGGAGACTAATTAATACCATTAAATCCCCTAAAATGTACATAAATAATAATTAGGTATATAGAAAGTAATTATATTAAAAGTTAAGCATGGAGGATAATATAATTTACTATATGGTATAGAAATATAAAAATTCCATAAATTTATCAATTCCTTTTATTTGTTGTCATCTGTGGCCATTTTCCCTTTATTATCATTGGAATGCAAGGCCCATATATCTCATTGATATGGCCCATTTTGTAATAGTAAAAGTGAGATGGAAATGACATCATGTAACCACTGTTAAGTATATTGTTTAAAATGTATTCATACTTTATAATATATTTAAATAGCCAAATTGCTCAAGCTTCAGGGCACATTATCCTAAAGTTTAAATTTTAAAATTCAAACTTCACGATATCGTGTTCTAAAGTTCAAAAATTGTTCCAGAAATTTGAATCTTATATCTTGAATATTAAATTAGCAGTTCAGAAATTCATGACACGATCCCGAATCTCAAATTAGTAGCTCAAAAATTTAGAACACTAAGTCCTTAATTTCAAATTAGCAGCCCAAAAATTCAGGATACTTAATTCTCAAATTTAGGAAAATTGACTAATATTTAAATATAATACTTATAAATATGAATATATTTTAAGTAACATGCTTAAAAATGGCTACTGGTGCACTTGGTCCAAAAGTGAGGAATCCAGTTACCCATTAACTCTAGACTAAGTTTCTCACTAGCTGGTGTTATTCATTTCAGAAGTGAATTTTACAAGGCTCCTTTAAGGATAGTCATACATTTTTTGAAAAGTTAAACCTGCATAAGGGGCGGAGGTAGTGTAGTAGCTACGGGTTCGGCCAAATTCAGTAACTTTTATTTAAATCTTGTATGTGTATTAGAAAATTCGTTAAATATATAAAAATATTTAGTTGGGAACCAAGTGACTACAATGAGTTAGGATTCAGTGATAAGATTAGAACCATAACTTTTAAATTCTGGATCCGTTTCTGAGCTGAATGGACATTATTATCATGTCTAAAAGTTGTAGTGTAGGCTACTCTTATGAGTCAAAGCGATGAGATTTCTAAAATCCAAATGTAAGCTAATTAAATGAAAAGAGCCATAAATTTGAGATTCCGGAAATCCAAGTGCAATTCATCGTTAATAACTATGTATTCATATAACGCAATCTTGGTCATTATTACTTGTACAATTATAATTGTCAACTACCCAAAAAATGGTTAATTGATTTTGTGGTTCTTTATAAATTTATTTATTTTTATTTTAATGATCCACTCTTTTTTTTACATATGGAAGATTTACTTTTACATGTAAAAGATCTGTTTGTTAGACATAAGAGATCTAAAAGGTCATTTTTTAATTTTTTTAATTGTAAAAGGGCATGATGTACAAATAGCGCGAAAAAAATATCACTCTAGAATAGCTAAATTTATTTATTTTTTATTTTTTACCAAAATTATCTGATACACATGAAAGGAAGGGTGAAAAAATAATTAAATGGATCCATTCTCGTGGAAGAAAGAAAATCAAGAAAAGCTACAATATGACAAAATAAGAAAATCACACCACTCACGTTTGTGCGTTATTATTACATACAAAAATACAAGTGAAAACGTCTAAAAGTTAAACTCCCTAAGGTCTATTTCAATTGATTTTTGTTGTTTTTTTCATGTATTAGGAATTTACCTTTTAATATTAATTTACGATAAAATAGATAATATTAATCATAATTTATTCATTGGAAGTATAACACATGCTCATATGTTCTTTATTCCAAGTGCATTTTTGAAAAAAAAAGTTAATTTCTTTTTGATATGTGAAAACATCAAATATTAAAATAAACCGGAGGAAGTATGTTTAGTCAACTTTTAGGAGTCAAAGTGTAGAGATTTCAAAAATCCAAGTGCGGTCTAATTAAATCAAAGGAGTCATAAATTTGAGATTCATGAAATCCATTGTTAATAACTACGTAATCCTGGTCACTACTGTACAAATAGAATTGTCAACTACGAATAATAATATTTATTGCAATATTCGCATATAAATATTTTTTCATTTAACCAAATTATATGATATGCAATAGCAACAACAACAATTACCCAGTAAAGTTTCACAAAGTGTGATTTGGAGAGAATAGTCTGTACGTAGGCCTTACTCCTACCCCGATAGGAGCAGAGAGGTTGTTTTTAATAGACCCTCGGCTCAGGTACACAAAATAAACACAAAAGGACAAATTATTAGTAACTCTAATGATACGCAATAGCAACAATAAAATATTCAGTGTAATCTTGTATATGTGAAGTATGAGAAAGGTGAAATGTAACCCTTACTTTATAGAGATAGAAATGATATTTCCGAAATATATTACACGGAGGGTAAGAAAGTGAAAAAGGAAAGAAATCAAAAGGACTCTCTCTCGTGGAAGGATGAAAATGAGAAGAGCTGCAAAATGCTTTAAATTGAAGGGTAAACTTGTAAGATACATAAAAAAATAGTTTATCGGTAATTTTGTTACGGAAAAAAATAAAATACGGGTAGTAAATGTAGTAGTAGTTCAAAATACACGAGAGGTAACATGGATAAAAGTGTATGAGATAATTACCTATTCAACTGTAGCAAATAAAGTGTTGCTATTTTGAAAATCAAAATGACATCTAACTAACATACCTGAAATCCAAGTGCAATTCATCAGTAGTCACTATTATGTACGTCATTCGTCCCCTTTTAATTATCGTTTTAGCTCTTTTTACGTCCATTAAAAAAAAATAACATATACAAAGTATTATTACGTTATCTCTATGTTTTTTGAGAATTGAACAATATTAAAAGGAATTACTATTTCTTTAATATTAAGGTTATCGTTGGACACAATTAATAAATTTAATCTTAAATTCATAACGTGACAATTATATTTGGATAAAATTTATAAGCTAAATCTAAAATGGGACTGAGGGAGTAAATCAACTGTATAAGTAGAGTATGTGATTTCACCTAACACAAATTGATAAATATGATAATTAACGCTAGAAATTGACTGTAAAATAAAGCAAAACAGTATAAAATGCATCTTGGCCCTCGAGCTAGATCGCCCTCGAACCGGCTGAGTATATGATTATGAAATATGAAATGAACTGAATAACAAGAGAGTTTAAGAGAGAAAAATGTATTGTATTGCTTTGATATACGAGAATTAGATGATTACAAATAATTAGAACCCCCCTTTATATAGTAGAGGAATTCTACTTAGGGTACAATTCTGAATACAGAAGAAAATCTCATGATTGGCTAAATAATCGTTCTTGATTTGATTCGTGCCGAGATTTCCGCCACGATCCTTGCCCGGTCATGGATATTGCGGCTTTGCGTTAATAGGCTTCTTCGGTCTAGCTCGATGTCAATTCCGTTTGGCCTCGATCCTTGGTGATCTCGATCTCGATTGGTACTTCGAATCTCGAGCTTGGTACCGCACCTTCATATCTCGGTCTGATATAACACGGGACCGATCCTAGGTCTACCATCCTGGTCTCGATTAATCAAACAAAATTGGGTGAGCTTAGTTTTGGCCGTATACAGATAGTCCCCTCGTTTTTTGGAATGTAATGACAAGAAACGAATTGAATTTTTGAACTTCACCCCGATTTTTCATAATGTCAGCACCATGACGTAAGCGACAAAGGTGATCAAAACGTCCTGTCGGTACAAATCCTCAGGCATTTAATGTGCGTCAGCCGATGGTCGGTCACTACCAACTTTGAATTGTCGTCGTGAAACCAATTAATAGGCCCCTTTTCCATTCTTTCAAACTTTACTTTCAATATCTTCTACTCTAATCTTCAAAGTTCTTTGCATTATTCAAGCTTCTTATCTTCAGGTTCTTTGAGTTCCATTGTTAATCCCTTCTAAAATACCAAATATTACCATCTCCATTATTCTTACCCTCAAAAACCAAATGGCGAAGACGTCAAAGACTGTTCCACAAAAAAGAACCGCTTCCTCGTCTCGGCCGGCCGGCGAGAAAACAACGGCGGATCTGCGCCCTAAGGAGTGTGTTCCCGGGGGGGGGGGGGGGGGGGGGGGGGGGGGGGTGTCATCAGTTCTGACTTTAAAATCGAGAAAACATCATCGGTCTCCGGTCGATGCGAACCAGTATCGAGATACATATGCTCGATATCAAAGAGTTTCCTCAACCAAGTGAAGAAGGACTACAACTGGTAAATAAAGAGGTCGTGATACCGGCCCCAGAAGAAGCGATCACGACCCACGTGTAAGGGTTCTTGAGTATTTACACTTGCCCTTTCACGTCGGGAACCCTCGATCCGGTCACCATAGAGTTCTGCAAGAAGTATCAAGTGACACTAGGCCAAATTCACCCCTCCTTTTGGAGGATTGTAATTGTTACACCACATGTTTTCGTACGTGAGAGTACGTCGTAAGTCAATTGATGTAAGATCGGAAATAATATTATATTTAGAAGCATATAAATTAAGTTAATCATGTTACCTTGGAGGTTAAAAATATTTAAGATCATGAATAACGAGTACCAAGAGGGTTGGAAATCTTAGAAGTTGAACCAATTGAAGAAAATAAGTTTCGTCGAAAGTCGACGAGTTTGGAATGTTACAACATGTACTTTAGGGTGAGACTATGGTTCATTACATGATAAGGAGGTTATGCTATGATTTATGTTTGTCATATTATATTCGTGTGCTACGTTTTGAAGTAAAGCAAGTTGTGGAACAAAAGTTGGCAAAGGTCTTCACAAGTTACATTCATAATGTGTTGAAAATTAGGTCAAATGTAACTGAGATTTTCTTTCAATATACTTGGAATTATTGGATGATCTACCAACCGAATTGAATATCTATGAGTCTAGTTTCCAACGCATTAAACCGTTAGTCTATACGACATCATAGTAGAGAGATATTTGTATTTTAGCGAGACCGCGCCAAGCAGCTCTCTATGGGACCCACATAGGCGTTTTGAGACATATGGATATATATAAGATACCTCAACCCCGTTTTTAGTCATTAATTTTCAGTATATTCATACCTTAGACTCCTAAAAACACTCTCTCAAGCTTCTCTCGTGATCCAAGACCCAAACAAAGGGAAAACAACACACATCAAGTGTGGGGAATCTCGTCGCGCTAGTAAGTTTCTTGTTCTTCTTGTTGTTGCTGATTTTTGGGTGGTTCCAGCTCGTGTGGGATGTTGTTTTAAGTGGTTTATGTTCTGTAAAATACCCTCCTATGGTTTCATATAAACCCTAGGTTATTTCAAGTCTTGCAAATGGATTACACCATATTTCAACATCAAAAGTTAGTTCTAGTGAAGAATAACACCTCTTTGAGGTTGTGTTGTCATTGAGGATAGTTGTGGGCTGTGTTTTTATGAAATTTAAAGTTTTTGCTACTGGTTAAGATGAGTATAACAGCCTACTAATTGTTCTTAAGCTTTATTGTATGTTGTTTAAGTTGTTAGGATAATAAACTACAATATAATACTTGGATTAGCTTAAGTCACTTCTATGGTGTTGTATTACAATTGAGGGTTGTTGTAAGCTAAATATAACTTGGATTTCAACTTGAAGGTGTTTATATTATGTTCTTTCAGGTGCTTAAGGTTGTATTGATGTATATTAAGTTAAATGGTTGTACTACATGAACTAGTGAATAAAGTTGCCAATTGAAGAAAGTTGTAGTTGTGGATTGTTTCATTTGATATAAATATACGGTATAAGGATGAAATCATTGATGAATTACTTTATTATAATATTAATGATGTTGTTAAGTTAATGTAAGAAGTCTATAAGGTGTGATATGGGTTATACGGATTCCAATCGAGCTTGCAGCTCAAAATGATTGTTGAACTAATCGGAGAGCTTATTGTGAATTATATTGTTGTTGTTTGGGATGTTTGGTGAACTTTGGTAGCATATGGGATGTAGTTAAAACATGAGAGGTGATGTCCATTTTCTTGTAAAATATTGGTTTTGAAGTATGAGAGTTACAATGCTTATATGATGGCGACGAAGTCGGGTTCTCATTGTGATGTAAGAAGATCATATTGAGCTTGGTTGACGATTGGAGAGAAGATTTCAAAGGTATGTTAAGGCTATCCCTTATTTATTTTTGGCATGATCCAAATAATACAAATGAACGAGCTTCCAGATATACTCTACTCTTAGAAGCTAGCAGTACATACATTGTTTCCCTTCTTATGGAACAATTGATGTTGAGGTTGTTTCTCCTATTCTTATGTTATCAATGTTGTTGGTACTTCATGATCCTTATAATATTCTTGATGAAGAGTTATCCCTAATAATGTGTACGGAGAATATCGACCTTACGTCACTCCGAAATGTTCAGAACATGATTCCAATGAGTCCTACATGCATTATATATATATGTATCTATTTTACTCTACCGAGTCGCACTATAGTCGGCCGGGTATGGAACCTATTGTTTAAACACTGATTAGTTGGGTTTACCGAGTCCTCTTTGAGGTCGGGTATGATATGATGATGATGATGATGCCCACAGATGCGAATGTTCTATGATGATGATGATGCCCACATAGGCGTATCGTTTTAAAAGATTATGTGTATATATGTATCATGCATTTCATGTTACTGTCTCTTAGAAGCACTCAGATGCTACAGGTTGTATCTCCTACATCTCTCTTTACATTACTGTTCTTATTTATGTTTTTCCTGCCTTACATACTCAATACTTTATTCGTACTGACGTCCCTTTTGCCTGGGGACGCTGCGTTTCATGCCCGCAGGTCCCGATAGATAGGTTGAGAGTCCTCCAAGTAGGCTATCATCTCAGCAGAAGATATTGGTGCACTCCATTTGCTCCGGAGTGGCTCATTGGGTCAGTATGATTTAGACGTGCATTGAGTGGTATGTTTGGTCCCTGTCACGAACTTTATGATGTTTATGTACTCTTAGAGGCTTTGTAGACAGGGGTTCAGTTTGTATAGTATGTCAGAGGCCTTGACGGCCCATATGCATTAATGTTTTAAGAAAAATGATTCATTAATACAACGTTTTTTCCACTTGCAATTGTACATTACGAGTTGTGTCCATATTGGCCCATGATAGTTAAAAAAAGGAACGAACGGGTTACATAGTGGTTCGCTCGGGCCAGTTTGGCACTGGGTGCCAGCAACGCCTCCCAAGGTTGGGGCGTGAAAAACTTGGTATCAGAGCAGTTCTGTCCTAGAGATGTCTACAAGTCGTGTCTAGTAGAGTCTTGTTTATGGGTGTGTTGTGCACCACACTTATAAGCAAGAGGCTACATGGAATTTAGGATTGTTATTCTTTCTTCTTACTCTAGATCATGTGGTAGAGCTCAGTCGTATCCTCAATTCTATCTTATTTATAATATGACGATGCATACATCTAGGTCCAACAAAACCTCGATTTCATTGGCAACTTCGTGAGGAAGTGGATGCGGTGAGGGCATAGATCATAACATAGAAGAAAAACATGGACCGTCTTGCCTCAGAAAAGGAGGCTACTCAAGCTCAGCTATCCTCGGCCGAAAGTCAACTCCAAAGCATGAAAGAGGAGAACTTGATGCAAGCTAATAAAATCGAGGAGTTCCAGACTCGGTTGGGTTAAGCAACCTCCGATCGAGATAAACTAGTCACGGAACTTGTTGTGGCCAAATCTGAGGCTGAGACAGCCAAGGCTGATGCTGAGGCAATTGTGTCCGTCAACCGATCCAATGCCGAAGCCGCTCAAGCTCGAGCAAAGAAAGTTGCTGAGGTTGCTCAGATTCGAGCACATTGGGTTGCCGAGCATGCCAAGTGCCAGTCTCGAAGGGAGACTCTCAAGGAGATCCACGCTCGTGGCTTCAATCTTACTACCGAGATCGAAAATGCAAAAGAGCTTGAAGCTGAAGCCAAAGAGTTGGCCTCTACTAATGATGATGATTCCGGGAGCATGAGTGGGTCTGAGAGTGGAGAAGACCCTTAGGGTGAAGATATTTCTCCTGGAGAAGACTAGGCATTATCTTTCTTTTATGCTTCTTTTTTGGATTTGTGTAAAGAATTTCGATCGGGCCGCGTTTCCCTTGTAAATAACTTTTTGATTATATATAAAAAATTCTCCTTTATGTCTTGTCTTGTGAAAGTTTGTTTCATTTATGCCTTGTGAATTGCATTCTAAAGTACGGGGTTTAAGTAGTTTGATCGAAACTGAACTAGCATAGCCTCCACGATCGAGTAAGTGCTTACTCGAACTCGAGGTGAGGTATCCCTTACGTTTTTGTTGAGCGAGGACGGTCTCTCAAACTCAAAGCTAGAGTAGCCCTTAGGCGTTTTGTACTAGGCCGATAAGGCCTTTAAAAAAGAAATGTTTATGACTTTCTCCCCTTTTTCGGTTTGGAAAAGTTTTTCCGCATTTGTACTTGTAAAATATGTAATGCCTTAGCATGAAATAAGGAATTATTCGAGAGTTAGAACAATTTTGTATTCATTAGAGCTTTCAAGGCTTGATATTATTGAAGCCCTTTATAATTTTTTTGAGGGTAGACTTTTTAACCAGTTTATGAAAACTTTCGAAGGCCTGTTTTATTACGGAATTCAGACGTCTCCAAACCGTGTTAATTTGTCAATAGTCTCTTTAATTCAGGATTTGCCTATTGGGCTCATTTTCCCATCTCAATTTGATCTTGTTCGAAGTGTTAGTCCTCAAGTGGGGCGGCCGTGGCCTATAAAAACTGAGGGTTACCTTTAAGTTCTTAAGATCTCAAAGCTTTAATAATTTGATCTCGTCTATTTTTCGGGCGGCAGTCCCCGAGTGTGGGGGGTAGCTAGCTAAACTCCAGTTATGGTCGGCCCTTGAGCCTGTTTGCATAATAGATCGAGAATATGATTGTAAAGTAGAAACTTTTTCTAAGGCATGAGATGTCGACAAGGAAAACTAATTCTCTTAATAAATGATTATACATGCGTACATGTTTGGTGTCAGGGCTCGAGCAACCTATACGGCCACAGTTCATTTGACCGTTTGGCCCTTATAAAATTTACCTATCGAGACCCTGCTATCACGAAGTAATTTCCTTGCAATAAAGTTGACATTCGAGGGCAATTCCTGTTACACCCCATGTTTGCGTACGTGAGAGTACATTGTAAGTCAATTGATGTAAGCTCAGAAATAAGATTCTATTTGATGGAATATCAAGTAAGTTAATCATGTTACGTTGGAGGTTACAAATATTTAAGATCATGAATAACGAGTACCAAGAGGGTTGGAAAGCTTAGAAGCTAAACCAATTGAAGAAAATAAGTTTCGTCGAAAGTCGACGAGTTGGGAATGTTATAACATGTACTTTAGGGTGAGACTATGGTTCATTACATGATAAGGAGGTTATGCTATGAGTTAATTTTTATTGTATGATAGTTGTGTTCTACGTTTTGAAGTCAAGCAAGTTGTGGAACAAAAGTTGGCAAAGATCTTCACAAGCTACATTCATAATGTGTTGAAAATTAGGTCAAATGTAACTTCTATTTTCTCCCAATATACTTGT
>ML289671.1:0-34074 GCA_005239495.1 Nicotiana undulata | reverse complement strand
ACTCATAAAGACTCCCTGTGCCTCTGTGCACAGATTCAGGTAACGGTCTGGAGCAGTAGCAGTTCTTGCTTGTTCGTTAGCAGATTTCACGGGATTTCGAGGTAGCTGTCCAGCGTCCACAGCTTTCTCAACTTCCCTTCCTTATTATGTTTTTAACTCTTGATTCAGAGACTTATATTATAGTTAGTAGAGTTAGATTTATCTATCCGTAGATGCTCATGACTATTGACTCCAGTTCTTGGGAGGTTTGTTAGACTATTATTAGGACGTTAAGACTTAATTATATTATTTGATGCTATGGTTGCTTGCTTATTGTTATATTGTGAACTGTTAAAATTTAACAAAAGTGTAGTAATGTGATGGTTGGCTAGCCTAGTTCCACGATAGGCGCCATCACGGCCTGTTAGGATTTGGCGTCGTGATAGATATAACCTCTGCCATGACGAGCTGAAATTGCAGAATGGGAACCACTAAATCCTCCAAAATCTCGAGGCCTCTTGTCCTACATATCTCCTATCTCCTGATCACAGATGTGCTCCACCCTCCTGGCGATCTCCACAACCTGCTAAAATGGAATACCAATCTCCAACTCCCGTGTTATCCAAAATTTGAGGCTATAACCGAGTCCCTCAATAAATCTGCGGACTCTCTCTCTAAAAGTTGAAACCAAGCAGGTTCATGATGAGATAACTTAGCAAATCTCATAGGATACTCGGACAACATCATATTCCCCTGGAGAAACTACTCGAACTCGGTGTGCAATACATCCCTAAGGGTTTGCGGAACGAACTCCCTCAAAATAGATCAGTGAGCTGAAACCATGTAAGTGGCATTGCGCCAGCTGGACTACTCTCCTCATAAGCCTGCCACCATCTATATGCTGGCCCTGTTAGCTGGAAAGTAGTAAGATTGACCCCACTCAATTCCACTATGCCGATAGTGTGCAAAATACGGTGACACTAGTTTAGAGTTCCATGTGCATCCTTAGAAGCTATGCCACTGAAAGTAGGAGGAGAATACTTATTGAACCTCTCTAACCTCTTCTGCTCCTCCTCTGATGCCACTGTCTTGACCATAGGCTGAACTGCAATCACGAGTGTAAGGCCCCGTAAAATATTTCATAAAATCTAGGGTTTCGTGATGCCGGGGTAGGAGTATGCACCGCGGTACAGACTTTTTGGATTGAACAACGCGCTGGGGAGTTGAAGGAAAATGTTTGGAAGAATAGGTCATTTCTGCGGCGCATTATGCGGCCGTAGAATCACTTTGTGGGCTGCCTAATAGCTGCAGAATATGGCAGTCATTTGGGCCATTTTTGGATGTCATTTCGTGGCCCACTATGCGATCGCAAAATGATTTCGCAAGCCGCACTCTGATCACAGATCCAACTTTGAAATTTTGCGGAGGTAGGTTCTGCGGCACATTATGCTACCGCAGAACAGGTCTGCAGATCGCATAACGACCGCACAATGGGGAAGAGCAGCCCAGTTCTAGAGGGCCATTTCGCGAACCACAGAAGCATTATGCGGTCTCATATGCGACCACATATCCTGTTTCAGAGCTTCATTTTTGTGTTTTTATAACCCAACCCCCCTTTTCATAAAACACTATTAGGGGTCATTCTAAAAAGATAAAGCTACATTTTAGAGAGAGGGGAAGGTGTTCTAGAGTGAGAAGATGAATTCTAAGTCATTTGTTCATCAATCTTTGCTCAAACCTTGAAGATTTCTCTAAGGTGACTCACAAGGTCTTCAACCAAAAGGTAAGATTCTACTCCCTAGCCTTCAATTTCTATATTTAACTGAAAATAAGTAACAAGCAAAACAATTCTTGGGTGTGGGAGTGGTTCATTATGCATGCATGTACTATCAAGGGTTGTGGGATGATTGTTGAGCTTAATTTGGGTAGATTTTGGGTAATGAAATAAGAGAATCAACCATAGGAGGAACTTGAGGTCACAATGGCCACCTAGTATTTGATAAAATGCTCAAATGAGCTAAAATCATGAACTCCTTCCTAATCTGTGTTCAATTTTGCTATATCTCTAAATAGATCAAAGTTGCTAGGATTCTGGAACTGTGTAGTGAATTAAGGAAAGCTCAAAGTGAGGTATGATGTCTAAACTCTTCTTCAAGAATTGAACCTACCCACATCACCCTTGTAAATTCCAAGATGTTTATTATAAGTCGATTATTCTGAATAAGCTTAGTGACAAAATGTAAGTTCAATTCGTGACCATATACTATTATTATGTTGTGTTATTGATTAAGGATGTGTTCTAACTACGCATTGTGTATCTACATGTTATAATTCCAAGTCGGGTTACATATGAAGGTTGTTATGACAAACTGTGTAGAGATTGTAATTGGTATTGTTGTTACACCTCCACCCCCACATATTGGGGTGAGGCGGTAGGGCCGCTTTTGTGTAGGAATTGGTATTGTTGTTACACCTCCACCCGCACATATTGGGGTGAGGCGGCAGGGCTACTTTGTGTAAGTATTGGTATCGTGATGCACTTCCACCCGCATACATTGGGGTGAGGCGACGTGGCCACTTTTTGTAAAGATGGTTACAGAGGTTCTCGTTTTACAATTTGTTAGTGATATGGACATATCTTGATAAATCTTCTTTGGCCTTAACGACTATCTATGCTATTATATTGTCACCCTGATTCATCATATTTATGCTGTAATTCCAAGTTCATGATTAGGTGTTTGGTTTTCATACTAGTACTATTCGGCGTGTACTAACATCCCTTTTGCCGGGGGCGCTACATCTTTAATGGCTGCAGGTGGTTCCACAACGAAGGATGCTGATCGGTTATAGAGGTACTCAATCTTCCCAGTGGACTTGGTGAGCCCCATATCATTCCGGGGTTGTACATCTTTTGTTTTGTGTGTATTACTATGTTTTCAGGTATAGCTGGGGCCTTGTTACCGGCACTATCACCGTCTTTTGTATCTATTAGAGGCTCCGTAGACATAGTGTGGGTGGTACGTAGGTGTGGGCAAAGTCAAACTAGTAATGTTGTAATTTGTATCACACGTTCCACATTAAACCATGAAAAAGTATGTATTTTGAAAACTCATAAATGATGTGACTGTTGATAATGAATTAGTGTTGCTGCTTACTTGACCCTCCTCCCTGTTTGATTAATGAATTGGATTGTATTTTTATTCACGAGTGAGTCCAGGTAGAAGGTATTGTACACGCTTTCTTGTCCGGGTAATCTCTGTTGAGCTGGCCGTGCTCCCCGAGTTCGGGGCGTGACACACAGGCTGTACAGGCATAACACCTGAAGCTTGATCAACATGAGCTCGTTGCTCTAGAGTATGGGCGGCAAGAGTTTGAGCTCCCCCCCCACCCCCACCCGCCTAAGAAAAGGTAACAAACATGATAAGGAAATGTGCCAAAGTCTCCTGAAGGCTAAGGGTAGCAGCAGGCGCCTCGGGTACCTGCTCCCCAATCGGAGCTACTGGTGGCTCATCAGTCGCAAACCTAGCACGACCCTGCAGCATGTGCTCCGCCTATGCCTCGACCTCTACCGCGGCCTCTAGAAACACTGGCACCGGGGGCAGCATCATCAGTAACTGAAGCTTGTGTCCTCACCATATCTAGAGAATAAAAAGACAAAGGCTCGAATTCCGATATCAATAAATCCACAAGATAAGGAATAATAGAAGTGGAATTTCCTAATAGTTTTGTAGCCTCTTGAAGATAAGTACAGACGTCTACGTACCGATCCGTTAGACTCTACTAAACTCGCTCATGACTCGTAGAACCTATGAGCCTAGAGCTCTGATACCAACTTGACACGACCCATAATCCAACTTTAAGGATCGTGATGGCACCTAGTCTCTAAGACTAGGTAAGCGTGACACATGATGAGATTAACAGAATAAAAATAACTTAGCTATTAAATAAAAATTGATAAATGGCATAACATAGTCGAAAAATGATCAACAATCATACATCCCAAAATTCGATAGTACGGAGTCCTAAGCTCTACTAAGAGTACACTAGAAATCTTCAAATACAACACTGTTTGGAAGTACAATAAACAGTGGCAATAAAACAATAGAAGGTGGCTCCGAGGCCGGCGAGTGGAATTTAAGTTATACCTTGAAGTCTCCATAATATCTGGATCAACTAACTACCGCCCAACATGATACGAGTTACCTGGATTTGCACAAAAATATGTAAAAGCGTAGTATGAGTACACCACAATCGGTACCCAGTAAGTATCAAGACTAACCTCGGTGGATTAGTGATGAGGCTCAAGTCAAGACACTCACTAGGAAAATAACATGCACAAAATATCAATATAAAACGAACAACGAGAAGCATAACCAACTAAGTAGCAACAAAAAATAGGTGAGTGCAAAAACGACAGAATTAACCAAAACAAGTAAAATACAAAGTGAAATCATTTAAGGTAAACAATGATATGCTCAATTCATCAAGTTGTTCCAACACAAGAGTAACATCAA
Source organism: Nicotiana undulata (assembly GCA_005239495.1). Taxonomy (NCBI): domain Eukaryota; kingdom Viridiplantae; phylum Streptophyta; class Magnoliopsida; order Solanales; family Solanaceae; genus Nicotiana; species Nicotiana undulata. Next base: position 29,581 of record ML289671.1, on the reverse strand, counting down.
GAATCACCCTAAAGTTCCACAAATAAAAATCACAAATCTCCCTTATGACACTATGTGAGATTCACATTTAAAACATTTTCCCTAAATAGTTTCACGCGCATAAGCCCCCTTATCTCGCCGCATGTGCATCACAATGAAGTATTTTCCCTTACTTGAAACACACGCATAATTCCCCTTATTTCTCTGCATGTGCATCAATATACAAACTACCCTTATGTGGAGTAAATCAACAATGAAATATGCTTCATATACAACAAGTTCAATTCAAGGCATATAAATAGTCTAAGGGTCTAATCCGGTCAATTTACACACATACGCCTGTGTACACACTCGTCACATTATGTACACGTCATTTCACATAGTTCAAATAACACAATTAGGCAAAATCTTAAGGGGTAGTTTCCCACACAAAGTTATGTAAGATACTTACCTCAATTAGGCCAATTCAATACTCTAAAAATGCTTTTCCTATCAAATTCACCTCCGCTCGGCTCAAATCTAGCAAACAAATGACTTAATAATATCAAACAATTCAAGAGAAACCAATACCAAATACTAAAGTTTAGGCTTTATACAATTCCCCAAAAGTCAACCCTGGACTTGCCCAGTCAAAACCCGAGTCGAAGGGTAGATGTCGACTACCCATAACCCCACGAGTCCATATATGTGTTTGATTTTAAAATCCGAGTCCAATTCAACACTTATCTAAAATTTTCATTTTTCAGAACATAGTAAAAGATCCCCAAAATTTCTTTTCAAATCTCATGATTTAGATGTTAAATCTCATAAATTATCATGTTGTATAATCAAATTTGAGTTAAAATCACTTACCCAATAGTCTGTATGAAACTTTCTTCCTAAAATTGCTATCCACCGAGTCTAGAGCTCCAAAATATGATAAATGAGACTAAGTCCCGAAATCCCAACCATTTGTTCAGTTGCGGATGTCGCAAAGGCGACCAGGGGTTTGCAAATGTGAACCCTCGCAATTGCGGAAAACCCATCGCAAAAATGACACCTGCTAATCCAAGAAATGTCACAAATGCAACACTGACTTCGCATTTGCGAAGCCAGGCCCCTCTGCAAAAAGCGATCCTATAATGGTAAACGCGATCATCCCTGCCTAGGTTCCCAATCGCAAAAGTGATCAAAAGTTTGCAAATGCGAACACTGTAGCCCCCCAGCCTACCTCGCAAATGGATGACCACCTAGCAAATGAAAGGTATGCAAATTCGAACATGATCTCTCATTTGCATGACCTGCATCATCAACCATGCACCAGCAAAATTAGAACACTCTCAAAACACTCCGAAACCTATCTGAAACTCACCCGAGCCCGCGGGGATCCATACCAAACATCCACACAAGTATAAAAATATCATACGAAATTGATCGTTCACTAAACCCACCATAATAACATTCGGAACCACGATTGGGACACTAAAACCCATAGAATTCACAATGAAACTCAAGAACAATCACAACCAAGCGTCTGATTCATATCAAACAAACTCGGAGTGACACCAAAATTTGCAGACAAGTACCAAATAACAAAATAAAAATATTCAAAGTTCCGAAATCCAAATGCAAACCTGATAACCATAAAGTCCAATCTTGGTCAAACTTGGGAAATTTCTAAACCTTCAAATTGCCAACTTTCGGCAAAAAGAGTCAATTCAACCTAGGAACCTTCGAATCCAAGTCTGGGCATACGTCTAAGTCCAAAATCACCATAAGAACCTATTGAAACTATTAAAACAAAATTCCATAGTCATTTCAAAAAATTCAAACCTCAGTCAACATTTCCAACTTAAGCTTCTAAACTAAAAAACAATTGATCCAATTCAAACTGAAACCTCCCCGAAACGAAATCAACCATCCCAGCAAGTCATAAAATGTCAAATAGACATACAGGAAGCTTCAAAAGTGGAAAAGGGGCTCAAACACATAAAAAGACCGGTCGAGTTGTTACACTTAACTTTTAAACATTCAAACTTCGTCGAACACTTCTGAATCACACTTAGACATTCCATATTACAACCAAAATTTTCCCACAAGTTATAATCAACTAAATGAAACTATAAAAGGTCTCAAAACCATAATCGAATCCCCATAACACCAAAGTCAACTTTCGGTCAAACTGAAGAACTCTCCAATTCTTCAAATTGCCAACTTTCGACAAATAGAGCCAAAACCTTCTAGGAACCTATGAACCCAAATACGAACATAAGCCCAAGTCCAAAATAACCATATGAACCTATTGAAACCATCAAATCTTGATTGTGAGGTTGTTTACTCAAAAGTTATTCCTTGGTCAACTATTTTTACTTAAAGCTTCCAAAATTGAGAATTATTCTTCCAAATCAAATCCTAACTTCTCGAAAATTAAAACCAACCATAAGTTTAAGTTATAATTCATAATGTGAAGCTACTCAAAATCTCAAACCACCGAATGAAATGCTACAACTCAAACGACCGATCGAATATAATCAATAATGGAAAGAGATCCAGAAGAGAACTATTTAACAAGTTTAACAGATATTACAACAAAGCATAATGCTATGATCCCATCCCATAAAGGGGTAACAAAACAAAAGAAATAAGCACAAGTAAGCGTATCCAACATAACACCATTGGACATGCAACCCGATTCAGTATCATATCGATGCGGCGCGAAACGTGATCCAATATAACACTCTCATGGGAATACCCACCAAGCCATAATCCGCATACTCACCATATACATGTGTATCAATAACAAGCACGTAAAGTGCATAAACATAACCATGAGGAGATGGATAGCATAATGTGTTGTGAAAAGGTAAGCATAACTATAGTACAATAAGCAAAACAACATCTCAAGAGCCATCTCGCTCATGTATTGCCACAAGGTCTAAGCAAGAGCACAACATGTGTGGGAATAATCAAGTCGTATCAGAACCCTTCATAGCATAAGAGAGTAACACATGAAATCAATCCGGGCACGAAAAACATTACCTTCACCCGATGACACAACATAGAGATATGATGCACTAGTACGCAAACCTAACTCAGTGTAGAATACACATTCTCGTTTGGGCTATCAACGGGCCTCCAAACCGACTCAAACCATTCCAAAATAGATAAATAGCCTTACAAAAGTACACACTGACCCTATACAAGACACATACAATCAACTGTCAATTACTGAACACATTTCCACAAGCCATAACCAGAGGGATAATCTGCCTCTCAGAAATATAATCTCTAAATTGCTCCAATACAACAATCTCCATACATGATTTCTAACTCTCCACTTAAATTAATAACACGTCATTCATAGGAGATACAAGTTAGTGTTAACATTCTCTTAAACATCTGAATTTCTCATGCTATATGAAACACATGACATTTCTTTCGAAACTAAATCGCAATCTTGCCCATTCAATCCTAATCTCGCACGGCTCATCCCATTTATCATGCTATTATATGAAAATACGAGAATATCATTATAAACTCTGAATCACAAATATAATAAATACTCCATCTACCAGAAACCTTCCACTTAATTCAATTCAGGAGAAAGTCACAACCGCAACAAACTTCCCATGTCTGTAAGACATCAACCGCAAGTCATGGTCAAAACCATCGTAAACTCTTCGAAACCCCTTCACACATAACCAAACCATTAGAATTGAATTCCTCTAAATCAACCAAGTCATGTAAACTGCCAAACCCAAGTCATATCACAAAATCACCTTCAAGGCCCTACCACACCAAAGGAACTAATTATGTCTATTACCATGTGATCCAAGCTACTGCTATACTGACCCAACTTCTTTAGATAACTCATGACCCGCCTTTAATGCAACACTACTCTTTCCTAGTACACCATGGACCTCAATCAAAGCCCATCCCAAGTGATCCCCAACATGAAACCTCATCATCCTAAGATCCGTGAGCCACTTTATTCCCTCTCATGCACTCTATCGTACCTCAAACCAAATGCCTGCTCCGAAGAGACCTTCTATGAATCTGAAGCTATTTCTTACATCCCTCCAACACTCCACCGCAGAACTGATAATGATACGAAAATACTCCAAGCCACTTTCACAATCCAATGCAAATCTCAAATACTTAGTCACATACAAATCCAGGAATCCTTAGATACCACATATTGAATCTTGAACCCATTAGAACATTCTCGAGAGTCACCCACTCTGACCTAGTCTGAATGGATATCCAAACATGTCGATTAGGTAGTGCTCCATTAGCATATGAATACTCCAAAAAGAAGCGACCGAGTGAATCCTTTCTCATGCACACCACCTCCACAGAGGAATATCAAACCAAAGTCATTCCACTACCTCAATATATCTATAAGGTGAAACATATCACACATCAAGCATATATCTTGCTCGAGTCATCCTCGAAGTCATCCTCCTCAAGTCATAACAATTCCACAAACTCCCCTTAGTCCAAAAACTAACATAACACATGACCATGTGATCCCATCGCCCGATTGTAGACTCCCCCACTTTACTTTAAGCCATAATCACATAACCCCAGAACCCACAAAGACTGCTCCTCCTCAACTACCATGATCTCACACCATTACTCAGCTGAATTTCTCATAAGCTCATGCTGCACTAACAATAACACATCCCAAATTATCAGCCCAAATGCTTACCCAACCTCGTGACAGTAGTGCCATCTTTCTGAAGGGATCCAGACTCACGTTGCAGTACATACATCTCACTGGATAGAAAGGTAAAACTCTTCATAGGAACCTAGTATTTACATCTTGTTATGACCTTGACATGAGTACAACCACTATGCAATCAGTTAATCCTACCGAGTCTACCTTGTCCACACGCTGCAATAATGTATTTCATTCTACCAATGAAAAACTAAAAGATCCAAGATTATATTGCATGCCAAGATGATAATCAAGCATTCATATTCCCTTTATATCTCAAGCAAACCCCTCTCGTCACATTCGAACTCACAAATGTAAGAAGTCATCACCAGAATAAAATGCCTGTCACACCTCCTTTTTACGGGGAAAAGGAGTTTTTCCACTTTAAGTGATATTATTGAAAAGGGATTACTTTATTCATTTAAGACTCGCCACTTGGAACTATTATTGACTGCGTCCCAAGTCACCAATTATTTTAAATCCCAATTCAGGGAAAGTTTGACTCTGTATAAGTCTGCTAAACACATAAGACAGAGTAAGGAATTTTGTTAACCCGGGAGAAGGTACGAGGTACTCCCGAATTCTATGGTTTTAGCACGGTCGCTTTACAGTTACACATGACTTAATTATCTGATTATTACATGTTTTAGACCTATGTGCATTTTTACCTTTTACCGCTTTTATTGTATATTTAAATTATTTTAGTGTTTATGGAGTTATTTTAAAACAAGTTACGGTGTCGTACACTTGTCGTTTTATGCATACTGCAAATCGCGTCACGTGAAATGCATCCCCAATTTGCGACATGTTCAATTTTATTATTATTCTTAAATTGGGGGTCAAGTCACACGGATGTGCGCTTGAATTCTGAATTATGTATCATGAATATACCACGTGAACCGTACTCATATTCACAATAATTTATTAATCGCGCCTAAAGCAAACTAAGAATGTTCATAAGTTATTTATTTTCCGAAGGTTTGAGATTGTCTGTGAAAGTCTAAAGTTTATGGATAGATGTGACAATGGCATTTAATCTACTGGGTTTTGATTAGATGATTAAGCATAAACCTATATTTTAACATTTAGAAGAATAAATTATTTACAATCCTTAGGTATAAAAGAATTAATTGTTAATTAGTAATCCTACTTCAAACATGTGACTGGCAGAGGCTCACACAAGATATGAGACAACAAAAGAACAAGCTAAAAACGAGCCTAAATATGGGAATGATCCATCATGGAGATGAAAGGATTCCATCATCCAAGCTCTGAAGCGTTGGCCTGGCAAATTTGCTTTGAACGGCCCAAACAATGAAATTTCTCCACGGTGACTTGATGATTTGTCTTTAGTAAAGCAACACAAATACATGCAAAGTATCAGTTTGTGAAAATCAAACCTTCAGAGAATTGCCACTAATGACATTACAATTCAATTATGGCATGTAATTAATTACAACAGGCTAAAATGCTAAGCGAATTTGTTCGTTGACTACAAACAGACGCATCAGTTGAATTTTCCGTATTTTGAAGTTTAGACTCCAATATTTCATAATTGCACTCTTAGCTTGGTTACACAAATCGCCATTCTGTCAATAAAACAATTCATTAGAGACTTGTTGCGCAAACGACCATTCTATCAATTACGGTTTGTTTGTTGTTTAATCTGCAATTCCAAAACTACTGTGTACAATCAACACTTCAGACTCAATTCCAAAGGAATCATCATTGCCAATGATTAATTTTACGGTAGCAGCGAAACCAATTAGTGTGTAATTGCAGCCTAAACTTCAACTCAAAGTGAAAAATCAAACCCACAGGCTAAAAGGAAAGCAGTTATAGGCAAATGCAAATCCACGAGATTTAATTCATATGCATGGTGTTTATTCTAAAAACGGATAACAATTAAATTTATACATAGCTTTAAGGATATGTGATATAACTTGGCCAAATTGAGAATATATATATATTGATATTGAATTGACTGTAAAAGAAATAAATGCAAACCAAATGAACCGTATAGCCTTAGCCCTCGAGTTCGGTCATCCTCGAACCAAGTGAAGATTTCACTGATATATGAACAGAGTAAAAAGATATTGAAAGCTAGAAGATGACAGTGTATTGCATAATTGTAATGTGTCTTACAAATGATCAGACCCCATTTATATAGTAGGGGGTCCTACTCTTGATAAAATTCTAAATACAGTAAGAAATCTCATGATTAGTTAATTAATCGGCCTCTTCTTGATACGTTTGCCAGGATTTTCACCGTGATCCTTGCTCAATTACGGATATTACGGCTTTCCGTTATTTGACTCGGTAAACTTTCTTCGGTCTCGCTCGATCTCTATCTTGCTCGGTTACGATCTTGGCCGATCTCGATATTAATCGGTCTCTGGGTCATGAGCTTGGCAATCTAACTTCGCATTATGGTTTGATATAACACGTGGTTGAACCCTGGCCTATTATGTTCCAGTCTCGATTAGTTGCACGAAGGGCAAGCCTGGTTTTGACCGTATACCGATAGTCCCCTCGTTCTTGGAAAGAAGATGACGAGAAACGATACGAATTTTTGAACTCCGCCTCGATGGGTAATGACGTAAGCGACGAACTCGACTATGACGCAAGCGATGAATGGATACCAAAACATCCCGTCGGTCCAGTTACCAAGGCATCAAATGCCTGTCAGCCGCCGGTTGGCCATTACCGGTTCTGAACCGTCACCAACAACCTATTGTTGATACCTAATTTTTTCTCAAATTATTTTTTAACTTGCATATATACCTTCAAAATCACTCTTTATAATAGTTGGTATTTTTCCATAATTTTTCATATTTCTATCAAATTATTTTCCTGTTTATTTAGTGTTTTATATCCAATAATTATTCATAAATGGTGTTATAAATAATTTCAGACGTTCCTTGCTCAATATATTATTCATAATCCTATTTAATTCCATTAGGATTTAATCATTTCACAAATTAGCCAATTTGGCATTATTTAGCTAATTACAGTAATTTTTCTGCAATTATAGCACAATTGTATATTTTATACCATTGTAAAATCAATAACTAGTCATTTTATATCTTTTATATTAGTTAATTACCTTAATTTTATTTATTTAGCCTTAATCTCATTTTATACAATTATTAGCTATTTTTATTAATTATCTATCTATTTTTAAGGGGTATTTAACGTTTAGCCACATTTATTTAAATTCTAGCCTAATTTCAGCTCCAACCCACCTAATTAATTAACCCAATTTAACACCCAGCCCAGAANCACATTTATTTAAATTCTAGCCTAATTTCAGTCCCAACCCACCTAATTAATTAACCCAATTGAACACCCATCCCAGAACAATTAAATACCCGGCCCAATCCCAAATCAATCTGAGCCGTTGATCAAATTAGATCAACGACCGATATATCTGTTACCATAATTAAACCCCAATTCCCCCCCCCTCCGACCTCTCATTTCCCATCTCTCATTCTCTCTCTATTCCTCTCTGGTTCTCTCTAGAACCTTCCATTGCTTCTCTCTTCCGATGAAGCTTGTTCGGCTTCTCCGGCCGGTCCCCTCGCCGGAAACTATGGCCTCCCATCATCTCCTGGTTACTCGTTCGCCCTACACCGATCTAATAACACCCTAAGGTCCTCAGGCGAACCTGGAGCGGTTCACTCACATCTCATGGTCCCTCATGCCATTTTCCGGCCACCTCCGGCCGTCTGAGTAAGAGCTACGACTTTTCTGGCTAACGCTAGCGACATCTTTAAGGTTTTCCTTGTTTCTCTGGGTTCCATGAAACCCTAACTCCTGATATCTTTCCGATTTCTTCTAGATCTGCCTTAGATCTATGTATATCATGAAGCTTTTTACATGTTTTTCTTTGAAGAACCTTCCTATTTTAAACGATCTTTCATCTTCAAACTAGGGTTTTATAACCCTTTCTTTTAAATGGTTTTCATACGATTTTCCAGTATTCTCTTAAGGTTTCTATTGTGTTTAATGATTTTATTGAAGTCTCTCTCTTTATCTAAGTTGTGTTAAGAAAACCCTAATCTTTCGCCCTAACCCTTGGGTCTCTGAATACATGTTTGCATATGTACTTACGAGCTTTATGATTCTCTGAAGTTTTACCCTATGGTGTTCATATATGTTTCTGACTTTCTTACTTTCTCTACGTGCCTCCATGTTTACCCTGTAATACACACGAATCCCTAGCTTGTATGATTTTACTTTACTGAGATTGCTAGGGTTTCAGAGCTCTTGAACATTGTCTATTTAATTCGTGTTATTTTTCCTTTAGCTGATACTGGCCTTATTTGAATCCTTGATTCCCTCGGATTAGTATCCTTCACTGATCTCTTAAGGTAATACACTACTTATTTTGACCCATGAGTTATTCACTTGCCTTATTTGATTAATTCTACTGTTTAATCGATTTTTAACTAGGATTTTCTAAGCCTAGACCAATTTCTTGTTCTGTATGCTGAGATTATTTTCATGTGTGGTATTCCAGTCATACAAGATACTTTCCTTAAGTGATGCTAGTTTCCTGTAATTTGAACCTCATTCGAGGATTTCCTGCTGATTTCCGTCATTCCCTGCTTATTTTCATAGCTAATTATGATGTCACACCGATTCTTAGAACATTCCTTAATTGATATGTTATGTATCTAGCATAATTACCTGCCCTATATTTGTATTAGTTTGAAATATTTCCTTATGTATTACATGCCATCCATGGATTTCTTTCCTTATTTGGTCAGTTGTCTTACCGTTTAAGGTTGACCCCCTTGATTATAGGGAGTACTTAGACTGATTTCCTGTTAATTGATTCTGATTCCTTTAATTGCTGCATGACTTTGATCTGTACCTTATTTACTAATGTTCTTTAAAAATAAAAGAAAAACTATATATACACTCTATTCATTTGTTACACAAACACAGACATAGATACAAAAACTGATATGTGCACTCTCTTTTACAAAAAGGGGTTCCATACTCTCTTCATCCTCTCTTCTGTGCTACTTGCTATTACTTTAAGTGAGCCGGTTGTAAGCCAAGGTTGACTACTGTGCATCTCCTATCTTTGCTTGCATTATTGCTTTCTTCATCATACTGGTATGTTCTGATTTAAGCTTCAGTCATCAAACCAACATGTTTCTATTGATAGTTCAGTTCTTTGTATTCCTGATATGTTTCTACTTGTGGTTCTACTGTCCAACATGCAATTAGAATTCTGAATCCCCTTTACATGTCTATTTTCACTTTACCTTGAATGATCAATGTGTCTCTCTGCACTCAGCCTCTGTTCTTTATATGCATCTCCATGCCTATGACTAATATGTTAAATTCAATCATGATGTCAGTGGTTTGGTTGATATGTTGCTCTAACTTGACACTTAGTCATATCCCTGACCTCCCCTGAATCCTTAGGAGCCCTTGGATTATGTGTCTATGTGTGAACCTGCCTGCTTCACAGGCTGTGTATTTTTCCCTCAAACCTCTCACCTTTGTTTGTGACTGTTGGGCCACCCTGGGTCCTTTATGTGATGCTAGCTTTGTTTTGTTTTGAGTTGGTAAACTGTTTTCGTCAATTGAACCTTTGTTCTAAAAAGGCTGATCTTTACTAAAAGTCCTTCCTCTCTTAAACTATTTTTCAACACTGTTTTACTTAAACTTCCTAAATTATGAGCACATCTCACTCTACTCCTAGTTTCTTAAGTTCAACCCATTTGTGTGAGCACTGCTTTGGGGACCCTTTGAGTACCCTCTGAACTCTGACACACAAGGCTGGCATTCCCACACTACACTTACTCCCTCTTGGCTAGGAAACATGGGTGTGAGCACTGCCTGGGATCCTCCGAGGTCCTTAGGAACTCTGACACACCCGGATTATGAAAGATTATGGCATATGGCATTAAGGAACTGGAGACTTGGGCCTATTGGTAGGCTCCCTATAGTGTAACTTCTTAATTTTCTTATTTACTTATGTAATTCGTTTAACACTAGTCTGTAATAACTGATTGTATAAACGATTATGGGGTTGGATAGTGAAATGGGTGGGGTATTCATACTTAGTATAGACGCGGGTAGAAATCATGCCCATAGGTTTACTTTTCCTATATGTGCAATAGCCACCATGCTTAGGAATAACATGTCAATCATGCATTAGATACCCTGACAATCAGGTTTATTTCTTTCAGCATCTCATCATAATGGTATTCACTAAGAAATCATGTTCATAGGATCTAATAACAACAAGAATTGCTAATATGTGATTTTGTTCATACCAATTGTGTTTTGTTAAAAATCCTGCTTTAGGACAAATGTGTTACCAAGCTGCAATCTTGTTTCATAATGTCGCACACTTAGAGATCTTGTTTTCTAGGACAACATTAATAATCTGTTATTCCAAATAATCTCCTGAAACTGTGATTTAATAGCTATGATTACTGCGCATTTAGAAATCATGTTCAGGAATCTTGCATACGCCTCATTCTGCCTCTTTATTGTGCATTTAGAAAATCATGTTCAGGAATTCTGCATATACACCTTTGTACATACATTAGATATCATGTTATAAGGCCGTATCCGCCTAGTTACACCTAGCCTAATTACTGATGTATAATAGGTATAAGAACCTCACTTAGTTCCTCTAAAAGAAAGCTGGTAATGCCTTTATGATTCTAGACACCTAAAACAGTTTGTTTACTAATGCTATTTGAACAGTTCCCGTAATAATTGGTACACCTAGGCAAGCCTCAGGTGCTGGATCAGTTAAAAATAGGAAATCTACTCTTCACACAAACTGTTTGACTAACAACAGGTTAAAATCAGTATTCAGAAACTCGTACAATTCCTTCTCTAAAAATCAGTAATAAAATTTCCTCGTTATTGCATTCTTGCCTAGACATCATGCCTTAGATCCTGAAGTTAGAAAGGCCTTACTTGTGTTTGAGCCGCGCTAATTATGTGCACAACCTGTGGAGGAATATTTGAGCCTCATATTTGCCTCTATGCGTTTTTTTCATATTTGCAGTCCTAATTGTCTTTGCTTGTCGCTTAGAATTTTGTCCTTTAAACCTAGGGGTCAGCCTAGCACCTCCTTTTAGGATAGTATTCCTAGACTCCTCCGAGACTGATAGGATGGGACAGGAAATAGCATGCAATAGAGTTCGTGACCAACACATGCTTTGATTACCTTCACGGGGTGGGAAAAGGTAGAATATGGATATGATGACCGGTGCGCTAATACCATGTGTAGCCCCTCTCTGAGGAGTGTCTATTGGATATTGCATTGATGTGATCCATATTTTTTCAAACCTAGTATGTCTTTCTCTCAAAATGTTTTATTAGTTATTTCAAAAGTTAATAACTCCAATGCTTATTTGAAATCCCCTCTTATTTGAGCCATTACTTGCTACTTGCTTATTGTACAAATTCACGAAAACCATTTGGCCGGGAACCACAGTTGTGGATCCTGAGGGGTGCCTAATAAATTCCCCTTGGGATAATTTCAAGCCCTTACCCAATCTCTGGTCATGCAAACTAGTCTCATGAGTTAATCACACTAGGTGCCCTAACGCACCTTAAAAATCGTTAGGTGGCGACTCTTCTTTAACCCTCTTCCTTTAAAAAGAGTTGTCAGAATGTCATAAACCCGATCTACGCTTAAGGAAAAAGGGGGCGCGACACCTATAAGTACCCTAGCTTTTTCTCATTCAAACGTTTACTCTCAAAGCTCTTCCTACTCTTGCTTTTTTTCAAAAATTCCCTTTGCTTTAAAATTTTCGTACCCAAATTTCTTGAACTCTCATCAAACCGCATACTATCTTAATTCTCTTTTCTCTTGTTCATCAATGGCGAAAACTTCCAAAATCGTACCGCAAAAGGAGGTCGCTTCTTCATCACGATCCGGCGATGGTGGGGCTGCACCGGAGCCTCACCCTGAGCAATTCGTTCCAGCAGGGTGCCTAATTGTCACTGATTTTAAGATTGAAAAGACCTCCTTGGTACCGGGCCGATGTGAGCTGATCTCTAGGTACATATGCACAGTCACCCTAGATATCATTGCCAAAGTTAAAGAGGAATGCAACTGGGACAAAAAGCATGTGGTAGTTCCTTCGCCCGAGGAATCGATCACTACCCACGTGGAGGGTTTTCTAAGTGTTTACACTTACCCCTTCACGTTGGGTCCCTTAGACCCTGTCATCTCCGCCTTCTGCAAGAGGTAAGACGTGACCCTTGTCCAGATCCATCCTTCATTCTAAAGAATAGTGATTCTCCTCCGATTCTTCGTAAGCAAAATCGAGGGATGTCCTTTCACCCTCGATCACCTTATGAGCCTTTACAGTCCCGACTCTATCGAGGAGGGCTGATCAAGCATGCTTGCCAGGCCAGCAAGGCCCCGTTCTCGAGCAGAAGCGAGGCTCGTGGCCAAGGTTGGATGGGCCTATTTGTCTGAATAAGGACTTCGGACCTGATCCTTACTAAAGACATGTCGTTTCCTAAAAAATGGAATATGAATTATGAGTAGTATTTTGCCTTGAATGTTCAATTTTGCTATTTTACTTCTCATATTCTCATCTATGTTTTTGGTGTTGTAGTGTGGCCTATATGCCGGACCTAATTCTGGAACTCAAGCAATGGGTAGGGACTTGTGTTACAGAGGCCATACTCCGAGCGTGCTTGGATGGAGTTATCGAAGGGTCGATGGGAGGCCCGCAATCATGGTAAGTTTCTTTCTTAGAACGGTTATCGTTCGGGCTTCTTCTCGAGCTTACTTTTTTTTCATTTGTAGGCCTCGATAGAGAAGTTGCAATGAGGCGTCCATCTGGAGACGAAGAAGTCCTTCCCCAACCACATTCTCCGAAGCAGGCCAAATAGAAGAAGAGGAAAAGGGCTCTGAGTTCCCCGGGCTCGAAAAAGAAAAGAGCGACGAGGAGGTCTCGAAAGCCCAAGGGGGACACCAGTGCTATGCTTTCAGACTCAATCCGCCGATTAAGGGATGAGTCCGAAGAAGAAGAAGAGGAATATAATTCCAAACCGGTGACCCGCGTGCGGGCCGATGTTACCGTACATGAAGTTCTCGAATCAGCGGGCGCTGAAGTTGAAACATCCTGATATGAGGAGGTCGGTGAGAGAGCTCTAGCTGAAGCTTCTGAGCCATAAAGGGTCGATCCTATTCTGCCCATGCTATGGGGTCGAGAGAGAGATCGAGGTGATGGTTTTCGAGCTGCAAAAAGTGCCCCAACAAACAAATTCGGAGCGGTCGATATCAACGTGTCTCCTCAAATTTCAGATGCCATGATCCATGAGGCTGGTATGTTAAGTCCTTAGGGGGTGACCGATATCCACGACTTCTTGGATGGGCTGGAGTCCGCTGCTTTGGAAGACGTCACTAGGCTCGGTGACCTGCCGGTCCCAATGAAGGAACCATTGTCAGGTGCCACCAGGTCTTCGTCGGGCACAAAATTGGTGGATCGATACCCGGCCCCAAGTGTTAATCCTGACCAAAGACGGTCAATAGATTTTTCTATCCCAGAGAATGCCCGAGTTTTCTCTGCCCCGTGGGGGTTGATAGTTACCTTCGGTATTTGTTGACCGAATAAGATCATGCAGTGATGGACGAGGTGGATGTTACATTTTGCGTTTTTGTACGTTACAGATTCGTCGTAAGTTAATCGACGTAGGATCAGGAATGAGATTATTTTTGAGGTTATAGCTACTTATGTTATTTATAACAGGTGATAAGTAAGTTCCATGAAGGTTAGAGGGTAAACAAGTCGAAGAAAATGAGTTTCGTTGAAGTTTGACAATTTGGGATAAAATACGGTCCAAGGTATAATATCCCGCATTTATGGACTAGTGTCATACAATGTACCACATGACCATGATACTAAGGTGTATAAAGTATGTTAAAGGTGATTAGTATTTTAAGTAATTTGAGATAATTCCTAATTATGTGGATAATTGATTAATTATTGATTTTTAGTGGAAAATAAATAAAGTGATTAGAATTTATGGATAATATTAATGGAGACCCAACGTGGAAGCATGGAATTTAGGTAACAATGACTCTTTGGCTAGGGTCTAGGTGGCGTATTTAGGGAATTTGTTGGCTATGTCATCACATAAAGTGGGGTCTACACTTATGATAAAGACACCAACATATGATATTAAAAGGAAATGTTTATGCTTGTAAGGTAACAGATGTAGCTTCACCAAAAGTTCATATAAACCCTTATAGCTACAGCAACGCGAGAGTCAATTCTTAGAGAGCACGGTACAATCTTTCTCAAGAATATCATACAGATTTTTCTCTAGTTCGATCCGCCGTTACGTGTTTTTCGCAAAAGACATGGGTTAGATGGATTGTTAAGAGAATCGGCTCAAGTATGTTAAGGCTATCCCTTCTTTCCTTTTGGCATGACCCATATGATACAAACGAAATGAGCAAACGCACAACTTTCATAAATGTCTCTATTCATAGAAGCAATAGGGGTGCCTATGTTATTAAATTCCCATGTGTCTTATTATTATATCTTCTGTTCACGGGTCTCGGAAAAAATGCTTAATTGATAAAGTTAATCTGAAGACATATTGATCTTACGACATTCCGAGAAATCTTGTTGACTTACTTCTTATGCATTTCAATTATTTATACATGTACACTTACCCATGAACAGATGGCATTATATATGTGTATATAATATGTATATGGGGTATGGAAAAATGTTATGGAGTTATATACGCACTACCACTGTTCCGTTGGTATACATTGATGATTTCACCCACAGAGGCTGAGATGATATGACGGGATGCCCTCAGAGGCTTGATGATGTTATGTACACATATAACTATGCATTATACGATATTTACATGCACATGCATGACTTTATAAATATTTCAGGATTAATAAAGTTATTTAAACTTACAGGCGGATTCCCTAACTCCATGTTTCATTTATGTCTTTTATGTACTGATTTTCATGCCTTACATACTCGGTACATTATTCTACTGACGCCCCTATTTTTCGGGGCCTGCGTTTCATGCCCGCAAGTGCAGGTAACAGGATGACGGTCCCCCTTTTTAGGATCCTTAATCAGCGAGAGTTGGTGTGTTTCACTTAATCCGGAGTTGTTATTGGTTTTGGTACGCTATTTTTGTATGTAGGTAAGGGTACGACGGGGCCCATTCCCATCCTTTATACAGTTATACACTCTATTAGAGGTCTGTAGATAGTCATGTATAATTGGATAGTATGTGGCTTTATCGGCTTCTAGTTTGGATATATAGTTTTCTATAGCAGCCTTGTCGGCTCGCCCTACCGTATTCCGCATGTATATGTATATATGTCTTTTGGACATGTTTTCCTCACGTATGTTATTCACATGATTTAGCACTTCATTGACGGATGTTTTTCATGACCTACCCTTAATTCATGTTTATATCTTAGACGCATGCTTAGGGGTGTTCGACAGGTAGGACTCGGGCACTCATCATGGCCCATCAGTTTGGGTTGTGAAAAAAGTGGTATTAGAGCAGTTCTATCATAGGATTGTCTACAACCGTATCTAGTAGAGTCTTATTTATGGGTGTGTTGTGCAACACACTTATAGGAATGAGGCTACGGGACATATAAGATGTTATCCTCTGTTCTTATCTTAGATCGTGTGATATAAGAATTCATTTTCCTAACAATGTGTTATGTTTTCAGCGATACCTAAGATGGCTATAGCCGCCCGGAAGGGCAAGTCCGTGGCTGATGAGATAAGTAGTCGAGCACCACAAGTTACCAAGGCTTGGGGAGAGTCTCATAGTGAGATTTCATCTCAGACTTCACATACCCCGCCCTTTCCAGAGGAGTTCCGAGGGGAAGCAGCTCTAGAGCCTGCCCATGTACACCTAACTCCTTAGCCAGATGAACCAGGTCAAGAGATGAGAGATGCTATTCAGCTATTGACTGGATTAGTAGCCACACAATCTTGGCGTTATGAGGTAGTTATTGTTCTTGCAGATAGGCCATCTGTGCGAGGGTTCGTGATTTCATTAATTTGGACCCTCCGGTATTCACTAGAGCAGATTGAAACGAGGACCCTCAAGTATTTATTGATAGGATGCAAAGGACTTTGAGGGAAATGAAGGTCACTGTGACTGAGTCAATTGATCTTGCTTCCTATAGACTTCAGGATGTTGCAGTTAATTGGTACGAGTCTTGGGCGTTGTCGAGAGGTGTGGAAGCCCCTCTAGCATTATGGCATGAGTTTACAAAGGTTTTACTTCGTCATTATTTGCAACCAGAGCTTAGACGGGCCAGAGTTGATAGGTTCTTGACCCTTCGGTAGGGTAACATGAGTGTTCAAAAGTACAATCTTCAGTTTGATTCGTTGGCTAGGTGTGCTCCCACTATTGTATCTAAGATGGAGGATCAGGTCCACCGGTTCTTGATGGGGTTAAAGACGCACCTTCTTAACCACTGTATGTCTGTCTCACTTCAGCCAATCATGGATATTTGTCATATTCAGGCATAGACTCATGGTGTAGAGGATCGTAAGAAGAAGTAGAGGGCCGATCGTGAGAATGATAGGGGAAAGATTATGTGAGCGAGAACTTCGGGTCCTTCTGGTGAGTTTCGAGGTGGTCAGAGACAACAATACTCGAGGCATCCAGCCCAGTCACCAGCTAGAGCACCCCCTCAGTTTGCTGGTAAAAGATTTGATCGTTCAATATATTCAGGGCCTAGTCAGAATTCCAAGGCCTCAAGTTCTCAATATAGGGTCGAGTCAAGTTAGATGAGTCCGCCCATGCCACGATGTGCTCAGTGTGATAAGAACCATGTCGGACAGTGCCGTATGGGGTTGGGTGTTTGTTATACTTGTGGTTATCCAGGCCACGTTATTAGAGATTGTCCGATGAGAGGTGGTGCAAGCGTAGTTCAACCGGCGGGGTCTCTAGCTGGTTAGTCATCATCAGTACGCCCCCTAGGAAAGGTTCACAAGCACCAATCGATCGTGGTAGAGGCAGAGGTGGAGCATCTAGCTTGAGCGGTCCTCAGAACCGCATTTATGCATTACAGGTATATTATCAGTCTCCTCATATGATGTTTATGTATTGATTAACCTAGGTTCCACCTTATAATATGTTACTCTGTTGGTTGCTAGTAAGTGTGGAATAGAACTTGAGCTAGTTAAACCTTTTGAGGTGTCCACACATGTTGGGAATCCAGTGATAGCTAGGCTGGTATATAGAGATTGTACAGTAGTAGTTCATAGTCGATCTACAGTAGCAGACCTAATTGAGTTAGATATGGTAGATTTTGACGTGGATTGGTTGGCTTTTTTGCCAACGTTGATTGTATATTAAAGATGGTTCGATTCCAGTTTCCAGGGGAGCCTATTTTGGAGTGGAAAGGTAATACGGCATTAGCGAGAGGCAGGTTTATTTCCTATCTCAAGGAAGGGAAGATGATTAGAAAGGGCTATATTTATCACTTAGTTCGGGTTCAAGATGTGAAAGTAGAGTCACCAACAACCGTTCAGTCTATCCCTATGGTTAATGAGTTTCCCGATGTTTTCCCGGATGAGCTTTTGGGTCTTCCTCCAGAGCAACAAATTGAGTTTGATATTGACCTATTACCAGATACTCAGCCAATATCTATTCATCCCTATAGAATGGATCCGGTAGAGCTGAGAGAGTTGAAGGAACAACTAAGGGACTTGCTTGACAAAAGCTTTATAAGACCTAGTACATCACCATGGGGAGCACCTGTGTTATTTGTGAGGAAGTAAGATGGTTCCTCGCGGATGTGTATTGATTATAGACAGTTGAATAAGGTGACGATCAAGAATAAGTACTTGTTCCCGAGGATTGATGATTTAATTGATCAATTGAAAGGTTCCAAGTATTTCTCGAAGATAGACTTGAGGTCGGGGTACCATCATGTAAGGGTTAAGGAGAAGGATATTCCGAAGAGAACATTCAGGACCAGATACGGGCACTTTGAGTTTCGTGTTATGTCATTCGGTTTGACCAATGCCCCAGCAGTATTCACGGATTTGATGAACCGTGTGTTCATAACCTTTCTAGATATGTTCATGATTGTATTTATTGATGATATATTGGTGTATTCTCGTTCAGAGACTGAGCATGCAGAACACTTGCGTACTGTGCTCAGAGTTCTACAAAAAGGGAAGTTGTATGTAAAATTTTCTAAATGTGAATTCTTGTTGAATTCTGTAGCTTTCCTTGGGCATATTATTTCAAGTAAAGGTATCCAGGTTGATACACAAAAGATTGAGGTAGTAAAGACTTGGCCTAGACCTACGACACCGACGGAGGTTCGTAGCATTCTCGGATTGGCAGGTTATTACAAGGGAGTTGTAGATGGATTTTCTTCTCTTTCAGCACCATTGACCAAGTTGATTCACAAGGGAGCTAAGTTTCAGTGGACTGATGCTTGTGAACACAGTTTCCAGGCATTGAAGGACAAATTAACATCAGCACTAGTTCAAACACTCCTAGAGGGAACCAATGGTTATGCTATCTATTGTGACGCTTCAGGCGTTGGATTGGGTTCTGTACTGGTGCATCATGGTAAGGGTGTAGCTTATGCTTCTAGACAACTAAGAAAGCACGAGAAGAATTACCCGACCGACGATTTAGAGTTAGCCGCAGTGATTCATGCACTAAAGTTGTGGAGGCACTATTTGTATGGCATTCATGTTGATATCTATGTGGATCATAAGAGCCTTCCGTATATCTTCAAGCAAAAGGAATTAAATTTACGTTAGAGGAGATGATTGGAGCTACCAAAAAACTATAACGTTGATATTTCATACCATCCGGGGAAGGAGAATGTAGTAGCCGACGCCCTCATCCGTAGATCTATGGGTAGCCTGTCATATTTACAGCCATAGAAGAGTGGAATAACCCATGAGATTCATCATCTAGCTAGTCTTGGAGTTCGATTACTTCAGGTGATACTAGAGTTACTATTCAGAACACGGCTCTTTAGTAACTGAATTGAAGGAACGCAAGTACAAGGATCCTGTGTTAGCTCATTATAGGGATACAACCCCTCAAAAGGAGAAGACACCATTTGATATTACAGGAGATGGGGTCCTTAGATATCGATGACGATTTTGTGTCCCTAATATTGTAGGGCTGCGCCGATATGTTATGGGAGAGACTCACTATTCTCGTTATTTTGTCCATCCAGGAGAAACAAAGATGTATCATAATATCAGGGAAGTATATTGGTGGGACAAAATGAAAAAGGATATAGCAGAGTTTGTTGCTCAGTTCCCTAACTGTCAACATGTTAAGATTGAGCATCAATAACCCGGTGGATTATTGCAGGATATAGTGATTCTGACTTGGAAGTGGGAAGTAATTAATATGGATTTCGTCATAGTCTTACCTCGTACCCAGCGTAAGTTCGATTCTATATGGGTGATTGTTGATAGACTTAGAAAATCAACCCATTTTATGCTAGTTAGGACTACATATTTCGCAGAGGATTATGCAAGGTTTTATATTAAGGAGATAGTACGACTTCATGGTGTCCCTATATCTGTTATCTCGAATAGAGGAGCTCGGTTTACATCTAATTTCTGGAGGTCCTTCCAAAAAGAATTGGGGACTCAGGTAAGCCTTTAGTACAACATTTCATCCCCATACAGTAGGACAGGCTGAGCGTACTATTCAGACACTGGAGGATATGTTACGGGCTTGTGTGATAGATTTCAAGGGTAGATGGGATGATCATCTGCCGCTTATTGAGTTCGCGTATAATAATAGCTATTATTCCAGTATTCATATGGCTCCATACGAAGATTTTTACGGATGGAAGTTAGGCCGCCTATATGATGGACGTGGCCGTAGACTTTAATGTGGCCGTAGCCCTCGGGTATGTCTTTTGAACTTACTTCTCGATGATATTTAGAACTTTTTCGAAATGTTAGTCCCCAAGTGTGATGGTCTTGGCCTTTTCATCGAGGGATGCCTCTTCGACGTCTTATGAGTTTAAGTTGCATAGTTCGAACATTGTTTACTATCGACAGTTGTCCCCGAGTAGTCGAGATGTGCTCGTATTTTGGCTTTTGAGCCTTTTTTCATATAGAATCGTAAGTACAGAGAAACAAATCTCTTCAAGACATGAGATTTTAATAGAAAAGATGCTTCTTTCAATAACTCGTACATGTATACATGTTTTTCCTTCGAGGTTCGATAATCTTATATGGACATGGTTCCTTTGACCGTTTGGCCTATTACAATGTTTTCCTATCGAGACCCTTTTAGGCGTGAAGTATGTCAGTCCCCGAGGGGTGATGCCCCACTGTATTCGAGGTGGATTGGAAAGAAGCCTTGGATACTCGCTGAATTCCCCTTAGGTAGCATATAAATGTTGCCTCATTAAAAACCTTGTCGGGAAAACCCATTGGGATAAAACCCGATTTAAGGGAAAAAGAGTGCAAGGCATGCTTTAAAACCCAAGGTCTTCAAGTTGGAGTATGCCTCGATGCCTTCGATCGAACACCTGCAAGGAGTTAGTCTTAAATATAAATGGAAAAAGGAGAAGGTCATACCTTAGCAATAATATCGTTTGAGTAGCAATATATTCCAATTGTTTGGTAGTTGCTCGCCTTCCATTGTGTTAAGTTTGTAAGATCCCTTCCCCACGACTCCGATTACTCGGTATGGTCCTTCCCAATTGGGGCCTAGCTTTCCTTCATTTGGGTCTCAAGTATTGAGGGTGACTTTCCTTAGGACTAAGTCCCTGACTCAGAAATGGCGAAGGTTCGCCCTCCTGTTATAATACCTCTCGATCCTTTGCCTTTGTGCGGCCATTCGAACAATTGTGAATTATCGTCGTTCATCTAGTAGTTTGAGACAAGTGTTCATAGCCTCTTGGTTCGAATCCTCGGTAGTATGCTGAAACCTGACTCTAGGTTCCCCGACCTCGAACGGAATCAACGCTTCAGACCCATATACCAAAGAGAACGGAGTTTCCCCCGTGCTTGATTTCTACGTTGTTCGAGATGCCCACAATAGCTCGGGAAATACTTCTCTCCACTTCCCTTTAGCATCATTCAATCTCATCTTCAAGTTTTAAATGATAGTTTTGTTAGTGGATTTGGTCTGGCCATTTGCGCTTGGGTGATAGGGTGTTGATAGAATCCTTTTGATTTTGTGGTCTTCGAAGAACTTTGTCACTTTGCTGCCAATAATCTGCTTCCCGTTGTCACATACTATTTTGGCGGGTATCACAAACCGACACACGATGTGGTCCCATATGAAGTCAATGACTTCTTTTTCTATTACTTTCTCGAAGGCCTGTGCTTCTACCCATTTTGAAAAGTATCAGTCATAAACAAAATGAATTTAGCTTTACCTGGTACCGTTGGTAGAGGGCCGACGATGTCCATCCCCCATTTCATAAATGGCCACGGGGATAGGACCGAGTGGAGTTGTTCACCGGGCTGATGGATCATCGGTGCAAACCTTTGTCATTTGTCACACCTTCGAACGAACTCCTTAGTATCCCTTTCCATGCTATCCTAGTAATATCCAGCTCTAATTACTTTGTGAACCAAAGAGTCAGCGCCATAGTGGTTCCCACAAGTGCCTTCGTGGATTTCTCGCAATACATAATCGGTGTCCCCCGGTCCTAAGAATACTGCCAGCGGTCTGTGGAAGATTCTTCTGTACAATGTTCCATTTTCATCAAGTGTGAATTGAGTTGCTTTGGCTTGTAGGGATCTCGACTCCTTTAGGTCCGAGGGAAGCTTCCCGTGCTTTAGATATTCGACATACTTGTTCCTCCAATCCCACGTCAAACTTGTATGAACTTTCTCGACCACGAACCTCAATAATTGGACAACAGTTCCCGACACAATATCATCTTCCTCGACTGATGACCCTAAATTTGCAAGTGTGTCGGCCTCACTGTTCAGCTCTCGAGGTATATGGTCCAACGTCCATTCTTTAAAGCGGTGCTATGTTACTTGAAGTTTGTCTAAGTACCTTTGCATTCTATCTTCTCAAACTTCGAAGCTTCCGTTTACTTGGTTTACAACCAAAAGAGAGCCACACTTGGCCTCGATGACCTCCGCTCCCAGACCTTTGGCTAGTTCGAGACCTGCAATCGTGGCCTCGTACTCGACCTCATTGTTAGTTAATCTAGAAGTTTTGATAGATTGTCTAATTATATTGCGCGTAGGCGATTTTAAAACAATTTTGAACCCGGACCCTATCACATTCGAGGCAGCGTCTGTGAAGAGGGTCCATACTCCCGACGATGTATGCGTCTTTAGCAGAAGTTCTTTTTCCACTTTGGGTACGAGGGAAACTGTAAAATATGCCACGAAGTCTGCCAAAATTTGAGACTTGATGGTCGTTCGGGGTTGATATTCGATATTGTACCCTCCAAGTTCGATGGCCCATTTGGCCAATCGGCCCGACAGCTCGGGGCAAGACATTTTGAAGTGGGTATGTAGTCAACACACATATGGGATGATATTGAAAATATGGTTTTAATTTCCTAGATGTGCTTATTAGTGCAACTGCTAACTTTTCTAAATGTGGATATCTGGTTTCAGCAGCTCCTAAGGTTTGACATACATAATAAATAGGAAATTGTGTACCTTGGTCGTCTCGAACCAGCACGCCACTTACCGCTACCTCGGACACGGCTAAGTATAAGTAAATGTTTTCATCTTCCTCTCGAGTGTGAAGGAGGGGTGGGCTCAATAAGTACTGCTTTAACTCTTCCAGCGCTTGCTGACATTCCGGAGTCCATGTGCAGTTATTCTTCTTTTTGAGTAGGGAGAAGAATTGGTGGCTCCGATCCGATGACCTTGAGATAAATCAGCCTAGAGCAGTTATCCGTCCGGTTAGCCATTGTACATACTTCACATTATCCAGGACGGTGATTTCTTCGATGGCTTTAATTTTGTTGGGGTTGATCTCGAATCCCCTGTTCGATACCATGAAGCCCAAGAACTTACCTGAGCAAACACCAAAGCCACATTTCTCGGGGTTGAGTTTCGTGTTGTACTTTCTTAAGATCTCAAACGTTGCCTGCAAATGAGTCAAATAATCCTCTGCGCATAGGGACTTAACTAACATGTTATCAATATAAACTTCCATAGATTTGCCTATATGTTGTTCCAACATCTTATTAACTAGGCGTTGGTATGTAGCCCTCGTATTTTTTAGTCCGAAGGGCATTACATTGTAACAATATGTTCCATACTTTGTGATAAACGAAGTCTTTTCCTGGTCCCCCAGATTCATTCGAATTTGATTGTACCCGGAGTAGGCATCGAGAAAAGTACGAATCTCGTGGTCGGCCGTGGCGACGATCAATGTTAGGCAGTGGGAAAGAGTCTTTAGGGCATGCTTTGTTCAAATCTTTGTAATCTACACATTCAATATTTATTTCCATTTTTAGGGACTACTACTACATTAGATAGCCACTCGGGGTACTTTACTTCCTTAATCGACCCTATTTTGAGAAGTTTACTTACCTCGTCTTTTATGAATGTGTGCTTCACCTCGGACTAGGGTCTTCTCTTTTGCTTCACCAGTTTAAATCTGGGGTCGACACTCAGTCGATGGGTAGTTATCTCTGGTGGAATCCCTGTCATATCTAAGTGGGACCAAGCAAAGCAATCAATGATATCGATAAGAAATTGAATGAGTTTTTTCCTGAGTTCGGGTGTTAACCCCGTTCCCATGTATACCTTTCGTTCTGGTAGATGCTCGATCAATATCACCTGCTCTAGTTCCTCGTCACTGGACCTCGTCGCATATGATTCCTCGAGGGTGAATAAAGCTCGATGGGTAAGGAAATCCTATTATTTATCCTCGACCACCTGTTCCTCGGGCCTCAATTGAGGATATAGACTGTGATTTCTATTTAGCCACCTGTTTGTTTTTTATGCTCGACTTCTCCGATGTAAAGGGTGTCGATACCTGTGTCAAGTCATTGATTGCAAACATCTCCTTCGCCGCGTGTTGCTCTCCATACACCTTCTTTACGCCATTTTTTGTTGGGAACTTCATCGTTTGATGAAGGGTTGATGGCACTGCCCTCATGTTATGGATCCATGGCCTTCCAAGCAATGCATTGTACCTCATGTCACCTTCGATGACATGAAACTTTGTGTCTTGTATAGTCCCCACCACGTTTACTGGGAGTATTATTTCTCCCTTCGTTGTTTCGCTTACCATGTTGAAACCATTCAATAATAGAGATGCAGGTATGATTTGGTCAAGAAGCCCGAGATGCTCTACGACCCTCGACTTGATTATGTTCGCCGAGCTACCTGGATCCACAAGAACACGTTTAACTTGAACTTTATTTAAAAGAATAGAAATGACCAGTGCATCATTGTGCGGCTGAGATAGGCCCTCGGTGTCTTCTTCATTGAATGTAAGGGTTCCCTCGGGCATGTAGTCCCGAGTCTACTTCTCCCTTGTAATTGACACTTTGGTGCGTTTGAACACGGGTCCCTACGGGACGTCGACTCTACCGATGATCATATGAATGGCATGTTGAGGCTCCTCTGGTTCATTCTTATTATTGGCGTCCCTTTCCCTGAAATGGCTCTTGGCACTGTCGCTAAGAAATTCCCGAAGATCCCCCTCGCTGAATAATCGGTCTACCTCCTCTCTCAGTTGTCTGCAATCCTCGGTCCTGTGGCCATGTGTACCGTGATACTTACATATCAAGTTGGGATTCCTCTGAGAAGGGTCAGCTTGTATGGGTTTGGGCCACCTGGTATCCTTGATCTTTCCAATGGCTGAAATGATACCCAAGGCATCGATACTAAAATTGTACTCTATTAATCGAGGTGCCTCTGCCGGTCCTGAATGCCTATCGAACCCGGTCTTACTCATGAGTCCCCGAGAATTCTGTCCTCGATCTACTCTTCGATCATTCTGAGGTGCATTGCGCCTCAAACTATTCCTTCGTTCTTCGGCATATGGTTGATACATCTCCTTGTTCGGTCTTGGTTCCTTGTGTTGATACCCAATTTTTTCCTATATTATTTTCAGAATGCATATCTACCTTCAAAATAGTACATGAGCATCAATCAATATTTTTCCATAATTTCTGCATTTTTCTAAGGATTTTTATTGATTTATCCTAGTATTTTTATTATAACTACTAATTGCACCATAAATGGTTTCATAATGATTTTAAGGTTTAATTTCACCATTTATATTTACACCAAGCCTTAATTATTGCATGAATAGCCACATTTATATTTTTGAGTTATAATTGCAATAACTTTGCAATAATAGCCCATGTATGCATTATTACATTATTTCACCAGAAAATAGCTTTTTATATATTTATAATATTAAGTAATTATTTTAAATTATTTTTATGCATGAAAATAATTTTTGTAATTTATTAATCATTTTTTACAAATTATTTTATTAATTAATTGGGAATAAAAAATAGCCCCTTTCAATTTCGTTTTAACCCAATTACACCGCCCAATTACCAATTATCCTACCCTTAGCCCAATTAAATCTACCCAAGCCCAATTTTGCATCTAACCCGACAACTCTTTCATCCTTCCCGAGTAAAGAGGGGCAGCTGTTGATACTTAGTTTTTTCCTATATTATTTTCAAAATGCATATATATCTTCAAAATAGTACATGGGAATCAATCAATATTTTTCCAAAATTTCTGCATTTTCTTAAGGATTTTTATTAATTTATACCACTATTTTTATTATATAAATAATTACAAATTGAAACACAAATGGTTTCATAATGATTTTATGGTTTAATTTCACCATTTATATTTACACCAAGCCTTAATTATTGCATGAATAGCCACATTTATATTTTTGGATTATAATTGCAATAACTTTGTAATAATAGCCCATGTATGCATTATTATATTATTTCACCAGAAAATAGCTTTTTATATTTTATAATATTAAATAATTATTTTAAATTATTTTTATGCATGAAAATCATTTTTGTAATTTATTAATCATTTTTACAAATTATTTTATTAATTAATTGGGCATTTAACAAATAGCCCCTTTCAATTTCGTTGTAACCCAATTACACAGCCCAATTACCAATTATCCTACCCTAAGCCCAATTAAATCTACCCAAGCCCAATTCTGCATCTAACCCAACCCAAAACTTCCTCCAATCGTGGTCGTTGATCTCTGAGATCAACTGTCCACATTATTCCTTTCCATTTTTAATCTAACCTAACCCTAATCCCCCTCATTTCCCTTTCTTCTGCCGTCTTCGTTCCTCCTACATCTCCCCTTCTCTCTCAAGCACTCCCCCTAAAACCTAGCCGCCATCTCCGGAAAACTCCCCGTCCATGGGATTTCTCTATAACTTCCGACCCTTGCTGGCCTTCTGCTTCTTTTGGTTGTTCGATTATGTCAATTTATGAAAGAATCTCGAAGATATTCAACTTGGGTTTTGTTCGAAACCTTTTCACAGGCCTCTCCATGGCCATCTCCGTTTGTGATTATTATTTTCTTCCTGTTTATGGCTCGAATCTATGGTTTTAAACCAGGTCTCTTCCATCTCTGTCATTCTTCTTAAAACCCTAATCTTATGCTACTTGGTTCTGTTCAGATCCTTGAAGATTTGAAACGTTTTAAAGTGTTATTTGGTATTTATTTTCAAAAATATTCTGTTTTCCTTATTATTATTCGATTCCAGTATTTTCTAAGAACTAGGGTTTCATCCCAAGTTCTCTTCAAAGGGTTTTAAACTTTCAAGTGTTTGAATCTGATTATTCTTTACTGGTTTGACTAATTTTGCATATGCTTTAAACACTAGGTCTTCCTATTTATTGCACCGATTACTTCAGTCTTTTCCCCGTTATTTGTTTATCTCTGTCAATCAAATATACGGACTGATTGTATTTAGGGTTCGAAGTATATTTTTCTGTTAAAATCAGTAATTCTCTGTGATTTTACCTATTTTCCTTATTTGTGACTTTAATTAGTAATACTTTATTAGGCTATCAATCTGATTTAGGGATTTGATTGGCTTCTATATGGTCAATAATTGATTTTTTTACCATATTTGAACCCCAATATGGACTTCTGATTGACTCTCCCTATTCTAAGGGATCTCTTCCGGATTTTGCTGTGTAAATTGATTGAGTTAGTTCCCTAATTAACTGATTGATTTATTTTGTATACCTTGTTTATGAATTCTGATTTATTCTTACCTTAATTGTTTTACTTTGCTATGTTCTTTATAAACCCCACTCTGATTTCTCTTTAACACACGAACACATTCAGAAGACACACACACACAAAATCCTATTCAAATCCTTCTGTTACTTGTGCTTGCTACATTGTCTAGCCGACGGAAAGCCAAGGCTAGACCACAGAATTCTGCATACTTTCACCTTCTGTTTGCTATCTTTAACTGGTATGTCTCCACTCCTATTGCCATTATGCTATGAAGATTAAACTTATATTGTCACGACCCCAAATCCTAACCGGTCGTGATTCGCCTATCGTGGAACTAGGCTAGCCAACACTCCTAATTTTCACATTTTTCTTTTCAAATATCTCAATTTATTTTCAGCGATTCATAATACACATATAAATTTCGAAATCTTTAAACAAAACAATCAAGCTAACAATCTACAACCGTCCCCAAGACCCGGAGTCAACATGTCATGAGCATCTACGAAATAAACTAACTATGCTATTGTCTTAAATAAAGTTTATGAATCAAATACTAATACTAAATAAGGAAGGAAAATGGAGAAGTTGGAGACGCTGGGCAGCTACCTCGAAATCCCAAAGCTGATGATGAATGAAACTCGGATGACTACTGCACCGAACCAGTACCTGGATCTGCACACAGGGATGCAGGGAGTAATGATGAGTACGCCAACTCAGTAGTAATAAAAATAAATCATAGTCTGAGAAATACGAAACACACAGCACAAATACACCAATTCACAAAAACAGTAAAAATACCAAGTCACCATAAAGTATTCATCAAATACATAAGTTCGAAAACCAATTTTCAAAAATCTTTTGAAACAAGTATAATTTCAGTATATCTCAGTAAAAATCAGTTTGAAAAACGAAGTGAATCGTAATCAAAAACTCACTAAAATCATCATAAATCTGCCCCTTGGGCCGTAATCATTTCTCATAACAATCTATGTATCAGCCCATCAGGCAACCTCACAGTCACTAAGTATCAGCCCATCAGGAAACCTCACAGTCACTCAATATTAGCCCATCAGGCAACCTCGCAATCACTCAGTATCAGCCCTGCGGGCAACATCACTCATTAGGTACCTGTGTTCACTGGGGGTGTGTACAGACTCCGGAGGGGCTCCTATCTCCCAAGCGCTATAACAAGCCACGTCATGGCATAAATCACTCACAATATAGGCCTGCATCCTCACTCATATCATAACATCCTCACAATATAGGCCTGCAGCCTCACTCAGTCAGACACTCTCTGTCACGCCCCAAAACTAAGGGACACGACCGGCACTCGACCGGGTAGCCCCAGTCAAGCGGACCTGGATTTCTTTTTCCTTCCCACGTATTACCCCGAAATTTCCGATGTACATTATTCAGTTACAATTAAGACGCATTCTTACAATCTGAAATTAAACCATAGAATTCTGTCATTACCAACATGTAGTACAATACTTACAAAATATACGTAACACACAGTTTTACTTTACGTGGTCTACAAGTCATACTGCCCAAAATACATAAGTACCTAACCCACATTTCCTGTCTACGGAGCCTCTAAGAGTACGAAGGAGTTATATATAATATTTTCCGGTAACAAGGCTCCGGCTATACCTTACACAAATACCAAAATGAAAATCCGAAAGAAAAGGT